>LS048475.1:23332-34547 GCA_900241095.1 Acartia tonsa | reverse complement strand
TAAATCTATTCTTGATTTTAAAAATACACTTTAAATCTACTTGTACACATTCCCATCCACGATTTTTTGTGCTTCGCTACTTGTGGATGTTGTCATCCTTGTAATAATAATAAACTATTTGAATAAACTCATGTCCTAGGGGAGGGGTATTAACCTACCTATTTTGTAATTGCCGTCGAATTCGCTTTTTTTGGTAAGTTTTATAACACACAAGTCTTTCATTTATAAAATACAAACTGTTCCTGTTAAAATGACGCTCTAATAATCATATCATTTATAGAAAAGCTTTGTTTTATTATTATTACCTAATACTGTAGAGAACATCACCATTAGGAAAAACTCTGACATACAAATTTGGGGTCAGAATGCTGTGAAAGGCTCCTATCTTCTCATTTCTAAATAAATTTGCATAAATAACTCTATTTTTTATACATATTCTAAAGTGATGTTTAGTATTCCCATAGCAGTAAAGTAAATAAAAATTTAAAATAGAATAAATGTAAAATTGTTGAATTTGAATGAATAGAAATAGGAGACAGAATACACACACAACTCTATAGGAGTCATACAAGGGCGTAGCAGCAAATGTTAACGGAGATTGTATAGATTAAGAATTAACAACAAAAATATGTGTTTTTTTATTTAAGTTTCTTTTCTGGCAGATAAAAATTAATTTTGATATTATTAAAATAAGTTTTATTTTAATGAAGGTGAGGATATAACTAACTTTCCTCAAACCTTTACGCTATTGAAGGAGGGGAAAGGATCGATAGGTATGAAGTGAAAACTCAATATGGGAAATGTTAAATTGTCATGTTATTTCAAGTATTTCTAATTCAACAGATACTTCAAATTTTAAACTGCAAGGTACTCTGAACAAGATAGGATGTATCTAATTCTCAACAAATCTTCTCCTTTATAATATAATGTGTACTCTAACTCTAGCACAATAGACATTGATATAGATCCTTTCTAATTTACAATCTGAATTTTCTTTGCTTATCTAATTTTTAAATTTAAATAAATAAGTTTTATATCCACGAAGATGTCATTTGACAATGTAAAAAAAGAATATTACTGAAAGTCATTTTATCTCTTAACTAAATTAAATGAATTTTTTACATGCCTAATTTAAAATCATTTATGTTACTTTGACATTTATTAAGTGTTTGATAGTCAAACAAAAATATTTAAGTGCGTATACAATATAGAAAGATAGTCGCATAGTTTTTGCATGTATATTGTTAGATATTGTATATATGTGAATATTCCCAGCCAGGCTTACCAAGAAAGGATTGGATGGTAACACAAATCTTTAAACTTTAAATCCGTTAAAAATCCAGGAAATAGGTTCTACCGGGCAAATGTCAGGTTTTTAAGCGAAATTTTCTTTTATTTTTCCTAAATAAAACTTTTTAAATAATTTTAAAATTTACAAGATATTTTTTCATCTTTGCTAGTTGTCTTATACTCTTTTGAGAGCAGAATATATATTTTAAGGGATTAAAAAAGTAATTGTATCACACCAGATGAATAAATAGAATCCTACTAAAAAAAGCAAAACTCACTTCAACCGTAATACTCTCTCAAATTAGAAAAAACATAATGCAGAAGTTCACATTCAAACTAATTTAAAACTATTTTTAGACCAAAGTATTTCATTTTCTAAACTTTTAATGAACATCAACTCAAAAGAAATGAAAATAAAAACTCATGTACAAAAAGTTTCATTTTAACTATATAAATAAAGAATGCTATGTTTGTATAAAAAGTACAAAAAGGTCAAAAGTACTTTTATTTACAGAGCGTACACGATGAGTAGACAATCTTTGTATTGGCAATTCTTTTAACCTTTACATTTTCATTTGCATTTCAATGCAATTTTTATTTTGTTTATATTTTATGATGTAATGATTTGCAACCTTACTTGCAAATATAACTGCAAAATATTGTAAACAAAGGTTTTCCTTTGCTTTATTTAATGACTAGAAAAATATTACTTTTTCTTATATTTATATAAATGACCTTATCAATCTTGGTAAAAATATTTATCTATTAAAAATTCTTCATTATTAGAAATAAGAACTCTTTATTTATTATTACGATAATGTTGTGAAAAGAAATTACTGAACACAATCCTTTTATATGTTGCTGGAAAATTAAAGAAATTGCTCAGAGATTTAGACTCTAATTCCATTTATCTCTACTCCTGCCATTAAGAAGTGCTGAATTCCTAAATGTTGTTTGCAAAATACTGCGTCCATGTACACTTTAGGCACATTAAAGACTATTAAGCGTTGGATAATGTTTGTTCCAACAAACTGCAGAAGAATTTGCCACAACAATTTAATGTTCCTCCTGTTCTCTCTGCTGCAAAATGCGGTAGAAATTTAAAAGATCAAATCTGGGAAACTGAACTCAGAACAGATTTGTTTGTTGGAAATTATCATTTTAATGGCTTGAGGCTTCCTTTTCATGGTTTAGGTAAGGGAAAATTGAAATATGTATATTTAATATTTGCAAGTTTAAATGATTATCATAAATGGTTTTAAGGATCAAGGCAGTATGCAATTAAACTTTTTTAAAAATTTCTTCAGGTTTCTAAAGCCAATTTAAATTAAATTAGAAATCGTGTAAACATAATTTTTAAAGGATGCGAAAGAAAGTTCTTATAACGCCCTTTGATTTTATTTTTTAAATTAAAATGTTTGTTCAATACATGGTACTTAAATTAATGAACACATTGATAATATATATTATATATAAGCTGTAAAGATGGCATATTGCAGTATAACTTGTGCTGCATATTATAATACAACTTTATTCAAGCAAACTTAAACATTTTTATAATGTGTACGTTAAATGAGGCTAATATGCTAAATAGTGAAGTTCGAACATTTTTATCTCTCTCTCTTCTTTTATATCTTGCAGCTAGATTAAAATATTCTTGGTCTCTTTCTTTCTTAAAAAAAACTTTAAGAAACTTAGTTTTAAAAATTTCAGTATACAAAGTACAAAGTTGATATTTTGAACATATTTCATTTTGTTTGTATGTTTTTATTATGATTTAAAGGGGTAAGAAAATTGAACGTAACAGACATGGGTGACCTAGTTTTTATCTTCTTAAACATTAAAAACCAACCTGAAGAAAGTGTCAGGCATCCAAACCTTTGAGGCGTCAGTCATCGTCAAGTATCGGATTTTATCTAAAAAAAAAATATTTATATTTACATGTACCGCAAAAAAATGTTGCAACGTCCCACGTCAACTATGGAATTTGCCTATGGTTGGGTACAACCCTTTTTGAAAATTGTAAGATTTGCATGCCTATCATTAGCTGGTGCATAATTCCTATTTTCCACCACTGTTTTGCCCAATTTTTACATTTTTTATAGTTTGATCTAGTTAGCGAAAGATTTAATCATGAATTTTAACTTAGAAACTTAAAAATTATTTAAGAACATAATTCAATCTTTGAATGGCAGAGCTATTCCTTTTAAAGTCTTTGATTGAACCTAATAACCTCTACTCTCTATTCTCCTTTCCTATTTCATAAATTGGAAATAAATTGGTGTATTGATGGACTCAAATAAATCTCCTTTCATCAAACTTTGATGGAAAAATTGAAATTGATTTAAGATGAAAAGAGTCAAATATTAAAAATATTATTGATTTAAGAATTGAGTTACATTTTAATACTAGCTCAATATTTTATAATGTTTAAAGGTAATAACAGGCATTCATCAATATAAAAAAAATATTATAATAGTCAGGGCTCCGGTACATTTAAAGCTACCCTAAGCAACACTCGGCCTCAATAATACGCACTAAGCCATTATTAGCCGCAGCCTCTCTCAGCCACAGCCAGTCTTGTCTTAGCTGTAGATAAATAGTAACCCTTAGCTGCAGCTGTAACATTGTATTCAGAGTAAGACGCGCGGCTAAAGAAAATAGTGCCGACCCTTTATAATATTAAAAATATTTTATTTTTAAGTGAAATAACTTTCCACTTTATAATCTTTATGTAAAATAAATTAAATTGTTTACTTAATTGAGTTTAAGTAAATTATAAAATGCAAGCTTTTGAATAAAATTATACAACATTATTTCATTTGTAACAACATAAAAAATGCATTCTATACATGCATGAAAAAGAATGAAAAAAATAAACATGTTAGGTAGAAAAAAAACATTATTGCAATTTAGAAAATTACCTTATGCCTAATTATGCAAATTTGTCAAACATAACTCTTTCTCTCAATAAGTTTTCAATGTCAAATGCAAAAAAGCTTTAAAATTTTAATATACTTGGACGATAAGGATACTAAATATTAAATTATTTGTCCTTTTTCTGTAATCACTAAAAACCATCGGCTGCACCCATAGAAGCCTGCCGTAGATAGGCAGGGGGGGGGGGTAGAGGAATTGTTACCAGGGATGATTCATATTGTGAGGGTGGAGTAAATAGGTCCAGTGGTATTTCTACACCTATGTTACAAACCCACATATCTACCTTATATGCAATGAAAAATTATTTTCACTCTTTATGCAAAGAATCAAAAATAATCGGATTGCTTTTCCTTTTATGTTTTTTTTTCAAGTGAGAATAAAGAATAAAAGTGAGCAGAATATAGAAGTTCAAGATTATTGATACCGGTATCCAAATGCTTAAAGAATTAGGTTTAAAGGGTGGTGCCCTCTACCCCTACCCATCTTCAATCTTACAATCTCTAAAATAACGCAACACTACCCTTATCCATGCACGAAATGAAAGAGAGGTCAAAGTTAACCTGGACGGTAAAAGACGCCCAAAAAAAGAACATAAGATATTTTAAAAAAACATTTAAAGTAATTACAAGAATATTTTTGTTATAAAAATCAACAAATATTGCAAAACTTTCTTCTTAAATTGATTACACAAGCCACTTAATGTTTCAATCTGTATTGATAATATTGAAAAGTTGAAAGAAAATATTGAATATATTCTGATTCTTACATATCCAGGATCATTAACACTATGCAGGCTCCCCCTGCCGAATTTGCACCTACTAAGTTTTTGAGCGAAATATTTACTGCGTGAAAGGTACAACTACTTTTCTGACTTTTCAAAAGACACAAATAAGCTAAATTTGTTATGCTCAATTTGCCCCGTGGTACAAAGTTAAAGGGTGGGAGGGGGGGGCAGAAGAGAAAAAAAAATCATAGACATTAATTAATTTTCCCTATTGAGATTTTTAACCTTTCCCCTGCAAAAACTAATAATAAGTTTGTCAACTAGTTTAAAGTTATTGAAAATATTTTGTAAAGGAACAACTATGTCATGTAATATTTTGTTTTTATAATGGAACAAGTATTGCTTAATTTAACCAACTTGCCATTGGGTTTTGGGGTATAAATTGTTAAAAAAGATGAAATATTTATTTTCTTTTTTAAAATGCCCCAAGCCAATAAAGAAAGTAAGATATTGCTTAATAATTTCTGTCAGTGGTAAATTGTTTGAATTAAACAATACTTTTGTTCCATCAATAAAAAGCACACACTATATGTGTAAAAAATGCAGGCCTTACCTTGTTGTCCAGGTTGAAGCTTATCATGAAACTTTAACCTTCCATCATTCCACTGCTGTCTCAATGTTATTTGAAAACTGTACTCCTAGGAATATTTGTCAAATTAAAAATGTATTACTATTTTTTCATCTTCTTTGGCATTATGTCGAGATGGGCCCCATTTTGAACAGTAAATATCATAGAAAAGGGATCTTTTTCAGGTCACTTAAGCATGGAAGCAAAATTAATATTTTAAAAGGTAGAGTATTTGCTTTACTTTTCTTTTTCTTTTTTTTCCTTCTAAAAGACAATTAATAGTAACATAAAAAAAACTCTAAATCACTGCAATTTAATACTTTATAATGATATTATAATTGTCTCTAATACTTGTACAAAAACAATTGTTATTCAAACACAGAAATATACATTATACAAGGTTTTTATTTCTACAAAATTTTTTAATAAAAAATATTTTGTTGTTAAAAAGAAAAAAAACATTCAATATTCATTATCTATTTTGTTTTTACATCAACTAGCAGAGTAATAAAAAACTGTACAATATATATAACGTCTGTGCAATTTTGACAATATTTGTATAAAATATTTAGACCTCACACTCTATGTGATTTATTCATTTTGCACTAGGCTCAAAATTGTATTTTACTCATTTTACATCATATTTTGATATAGTTGTCAAAAACAAAATTTGATACTTTCAGCAATAATCTATATTAGATTTCAGTTCTTAAAAACTTTAAACATAGGTTTTCTATAGGTATAAAATTTAATTTAGGGTATGCAATTAAACTTCAAATTCAAATTGCGCAGCTTGAACAATAAATTTTATAAAAATTCATAAATAGAGTATGTTTAAAAATCAAACTTTCCTTAAATTTTATAACGTATTTTTCAAACCAATAATAGCACAAAAATAGTATTTACATTTCCAAAATCTAGTATAGCGTTTTTTTTATCAACACAAGGCGAGCAAATTTTTTTAAGGTCCGCATTTGTTTTTGCACACCCTTTATAATGTAAAATATTTTAAAGCATAAATTTTTTTTTATTTCAAAATATATGTATTCTAAAATTACAGTTTATTTGACATAAAACTTTGCAACACTAATAAAAATATCTAGTTTACATTCTTTTAGACATTAGAGAAGAGCATTTTATAATTTTTAAATAAGGAAGCATTTTTAATAAGTTAAATGAATTATATTGAATAAGAATATATAAGTATATATAAATTTCCAGAGCTGAGTGGCTCAATGTATCTTGGTGATTAGAAGATGTATTCATATACTTGATATCAAACTTTCAGCTTTGTCTTTAATTCCTTCACTGTATATTACCTCAATGCTTTCAATGTAGCTTTATTCATCAATGTTTTCCAAGAATTAGGGAACATCTTAGAATTTGATCTAAATTTAGATTCCTATACAAATGTATTTCCTAATTTAATGAGCTAATATTTAAAATTTTTGTTCTAATAAAAGTTTATACAAAGCAAATTTGTTAATCCCTTTATTTCAAAATCTTCTAGGTAGTAAATTTACTCCCTATTTTCACCATCTCTTAACAGCTGTGAAACCAATACTAAAACATATTAGATTGAAATATTGTATTCATATAAGAATTTATTTGATGCATAAATTTATTAACCCCCTGAATGTTTGGGTCTCATGGGATAAGCTGTGTGAATAAACACGTCAAGAGCTAATTAGTGGAATGAAATACTACCTAATTTTCTATTAAAAATATTTAATCAAATATTTTCAAATTTGTTTTATTGAAAACTTATTATTTATTTTTGGGTCTTCTCAGGTAATGGGACAAAGTGTCTAAAAAATCAACCATGTGACGTCATATAAATGAGATAGATAAGAGGCGAAGTGGAAAAGAAAACCCCTAAAAAAGAGATAGATAATCCCTCATTTTTATGACTTCGCATGGCTGATTTTTGAGACACTTTGTCTCGCTCTTCTTAGTTTAGCTTAACAGTTACTAAAAATTTAAAAGATTTTGATTAAGTTAACATTTTTATTTACTGTTGTGCACTTTTGTTGTTATTTGTTTTAGTACTTTATCCTTCTAAAAGTAATGGATAATCCAATTAAAAATACAACTTTGCAGTTTCTTGTTTCCACTAATAATGAAGTTTACAATCTCTTGAAATTGTCTCCATATTTGATATCTATATATTCATCCTATTCCTAGATGTTATTTATTTGTATTTGCTTTGCCAGGACTATATAGTATAGATACATATGAATATAGTGAAAGAAGATACAGTTTATCCTAGTTTGTGCATTCCTATATCAGCTTTACCATGAGATTTGCATCATATTAGATTACATATTTTAATACTTTATACATAGGTTTCTGGAGCAGTGTTTAAAAAATCAAACAATGAAAGTTACTAAATTTTGGAATAATTAAACCCCAGTCCTAGAAAGAAAGTCTAATGAACCTAAATTAGTAGAACAAACAGTTTTGGTGTGCAGCTTGTGATTAAAAGTTATTTGTTCTACATTTCTGTTATGGTGTAGAACAAGCACAAACCTATATTTAATTGGCAAGTTAGAAAATATTATTTTTAAAACTCATGCTATCTAAAATAATTATTTTTTTTCTCTTTTCTTATACCCTAACTTGTCTAACACATTTTTTAAGCAGAAGCTTATTCTTAAATTGTACATCTTTACCTTCAGTATACACAAAGTTAAACTTTTTAATGCAATATAGAATATGTACCAACTGAAAAAAAATATTGAATTGTAGAGATATTCTGTTTGCATTTCAATATTTTTCTTCTTCCAACTCCTCAATCAATTTTGAAAAGAATTGCACATAACTGTCTCAATGTTCAAAAGATAAGGTCATAGGTTTTTGCATAAAATCTTATTATTTTCTTTTATGTATTTGTTGTTTGCCAATTATATTCTGAAAATGTTCAATTAACCATTACAAATAAATAAAACTTGATAAGCTAAAATTTGTTTTTAATATTTAGAAAAAATAACAAAATTAACAAAAAAAAAAGTATAATAATCAAATAAAAAAATATTTCACATTGTAACTTATCTAAGCTAAACATAAATTCAGTTGACAATATTTACTGGTGATATATTTATTATTTATAATAAGATAGGACAATGTGTCAAGATATAGAGAAAAAAAACTATTATTTGATTTCCGAGTGTGTAAATATATTTAAGAATATTGTTGTAGACACTGATTGTCTATAATAAGATTATATGCTAGATTAGAGAAAAGACTTAAAAGATTGACTTCTTGTTCTTTTCTTTTTTTCTGGCTTGTTTTTAGTCCATTTGATAATTAATTTAGTTTCTATATATAAAAGATATCTAATTTAATGTTCTATTTAAAAGTTGAAAAAGGTAATATTGTCAAAAAAATTTTATAGAATAGAAATTATTTTTCTCTTTGTCAAAATAAGGTTAAATGAACTTTTTGCTCATGTTATAGAAGGTTGTAGGAACCTTTCTGTTATTCATCCAATTACAATATTTGCTTTCTTAAGTTTCTTAGAAAAGTATATTTTAAAAGTTTTGTGAAATATCAAATAGGGCTAAAGTAGTTTGAAAATCAGAATAAAATTTGCTTTAAAAGTGCTTGATTCGGGTTGATTGTTTACTTAGATTGCAAATATTAGAATTTGCACAGAATATGAAAGTTAAACATCCTTTGATCCTTATGTACATACACAAACATACACACATACACACAATTACACCCAAAATCATCAAGGACTAAGGACCAAACCAAAATTTAACAATAAAAATATTTTGATTCAGGATTGATTTTGTCCTAAGTTTATTGAAAAATTATTTAGTCCAAGTAAAATGTGCAGTAAAATTAAATATTTCTGGTGGCAGTTTATTATAGAAAAATCAGCCAAGGGGATTTTTATTTTAACTAAATGTCCTCAATTTATTGTAATTTTCACAAGAACATAAATATAAATTAGATTTTTTTACCATTAAAAATCACAATCCCTGTGATAATGCATATGAACCTAATATGTATGGTGCAAATCCTATAGTTCACAGATTAACTCAATGTATAAGTGGCAGCCATTGTTTCTGCAAATATATGAAATAGGTCAAGTGGTAAATATATATATTTGAATTGCTGTTCTGCAATTCCTATCCCAAAAACATTAATAAATTTTTGTAAGGACTATTTTTATAGTTTTTCAAGTAATTTTTGTAATTTCAAAAATGTAAAGGGATTATTTGAAACATATAAACCTTTATTTGTGTAATTACCTCTACCTTATGTAACCACCATTATTTTGTTAGAAATGTGAAAACCGTTGACTTTCTAATTTATGATTTCTTCTTTTCTGTTTTTGCTAAGCTTTAATAATTGCACAGCTATTATTGTAATAATTTATATTTGTCCACAGGTTTGTGTGAGAATGTGTGTGTTTGTTCAAGACTGCTTTACTATTATCAATTCAGACAACCATTTGCCCACTTGTTTATCTACTTTATACTACTTTCCTTTATGAGCCAACATTTGCCAAAAATTCTTCTCAAATGAATAAGTATTATTATTTGTGTGTTTTAAGACTTGTAACAGCTAATTCAGAGAAATCTATGGTTTGTTTAAAATTTTTTTATTTTAGAGCCAATAGTTGGGTTCTTGCTTAAGCTTGTGAGGTGCCGGCCAAATGTGTGATCTACTGAATTTCAAAGATAAATGATAATTTTAAAAATAAAGTGTCTCGCCCTCTTTTCAGAGAGGCTTTTTTAATTCTTTAAGCTCAGAATTAACCTTCTCCTAAATTCCTTATCCCAATGAAATGCGCATTCAGCGGCATTCTTTCTCTTTCCGTTTTGTGAGCTCATTTTTGTCTGCTTGTAAACTTTACTTTTGGGAGAATCAAAGCAAAAGAAACATTGTGAGATGTATATAAAGCTTTCTTGTGTATTACAGAGAGTGGAATGATCTAATAGTTTGCCAGGGGCTTTACCAAAAAACACTTTAGGTGCGTAAGAAATCCTCCACAATTTCTGGTGCAAGTATATAAGGCAAATATGGTCTAATTTTAAAAAAACATTATTTTAGCTAAATACAATGGTAAAAGAAAAATTAATGATTTTAAGATGTTTATTCTTAATTGACCCTATATGTACTAAAGTTACCTTGCTACAGTTTATTTAAAGTATTGAGCAAATTAATTCAATTAATATATCTTTGGTTGTTGAGTTTTAACCCCAAGATTCTAAACATCGAGCTTCGTCTTTTATTATATAAAACCTAAGTTCAAGCCTTAAAACCACAAATATTCTGATACTTAAAAATATTTTGTTGTTGGTTAATATATGGTTAAGACATAAAGTTATATTAATTATTAATTTTGAATGTGTAACACTTATCTAAATCTGACTAAAAATATATCTACATGCAAAAGGCTGCATTCTTATCCAATCAAACCTAACAAAAAGTGAATAACATTAACAAATTAAACGGGTAGTAATACTTTATTATCACTGTTTGTACACTTTCATGTTAATATTCATAAATATTCCTTTGACTACCTTGTCATAAAGCAGGCTAGATGGGATATTAGACCCAGAACAAAAAGAAATATTACCGAACACAAATTTCTTTTGTTGTTTTTGTTGGAATAGTGT
>LS048475.1:0-15731 GCA_900241095.1 Acartia tonsa | reverse complement strand
TAGTTAGGTACGATTTAGAAAGCGTAGCAACTCTATAATCATTACCAGAATGTCCGTACGTCCATTTTAAAAATGTTAATTTTCTTATTATTTAAAAACAAATTTTTATGTGATCTAATTATCCGTTAATGTCCAATAAATTTTCCAAATCAATGTGAATATTAATGAAACTTATAATCACCACATATTTTGTACAGAAAGATTGTTATTTTCTTCAGAAAATAGAAGTTGTTTATCGGCTTGTCTACGATAGGATATAGAGTATTAGTTTTACGTGTGATTGTGTGTGTATGTTTTTGTACATGCATGCATTTTATTTTTCATGTTCATGAAATGTATATAAAATACATATAGTACCTATTTTTAAAGTCACTTTTCATTGAAAATGTAATACAGTTTATTAATGGCAGGCAAAAATATCGCGGATATCAGAAACCAAAACGAATACTATGAAAATTTTAAGAAATTATATTTTATTTAAATTTTAATATTTTTAAAATTGTATTATCCTATGAGATAATTTATAAGAATGATGGCCTTGCCACAGGTGAAAATTAAATTACCTGAACCATTTGCTCCAGCTGGCCGGATCCTGGGATCATAAACTCGGGGCCCCATAATTTGATCCAAAATCTGTTTCTCCACCTAAAAACATTTTTTAGTGTTATTCTAGAATGTCAAAGTTAAATTTTTATTTTATTTTCTCTAAGGCTATGAAGGTTTGATTTTTCTAACTATAGGGAATGTTTGACCATTTAGTAATATCAGTAGCATTCCCGCTCTTTATTCAATATATTAATTTCCTTTTCTTCGCATAAGCAAAGCAAGGTTGGTATATATGTTTTAAATCAAATCATTTTAAGAAATCGTGAATCATACCAAATTAATTCCCTTGGAAACAACTACAGAAATATTCAAAATGTTTGTTATCTTTGTTATAGTCCTTTGGTCCTAGATAAGGCAGATAGTCGCTTCTAGGCAACTTAAACCTTCAATTGGGGTTATACAATATCTTTTTCTTGTGGGATTTCTTAACAATCTCTACTTGGAGAATCACTAAGAACTATTAAACCCAAACCCTAAGAAACTTACAGTAGAATCTTTATTTTATAAACTAGAACCTAAATTCTAAATTAATTTATATTGTTTCCACCTATACATTACAACAAGAACGATTGTATTGACATTTCTTCTACGAAGAATGAAAGGTTTAGCACATGTAAACCGAACATCAATTATTCAAAGATAATAATATTCTGGGAATACACGCAGAATATAAACATGACTAACTTTTTATGCTTAATACAATTTTGTTTTTCTTGCAAGATGGTAAACTTTTAATTTTTCATTTTCTTCTACTTGGAAAAAAATCAGTTACACCATTTTCCATCATAACAACTTAGCTTAAAAATTAACAACTATAATTTTCATTTTGTGTATTTGCATTAGCTACTTTGCTTATGTCAATATATAAAAAAAATTGTAAGCAAATGTGTCAAATAGAAAGTTATTTTTTGGCATAATGAAAACTTGAAAAAATGGAATGCTTGCGATTGAACATTAACTAAACATCAATCAAATAATAACATTTTTGGACATGAATTGTTTCTATTTCATAGATAATTGCTTTGAGCTACTTCAAACTTGAATCATTAAAGTATAAACTTTAGTATGTTTATAATAGCAAATGTTTGCATTAAAAAGAATAATTGTTTGGAACTAATAATCAATTGTTCTGATTGTAGAAAGATACAAAGCTAATAAAGATCCTAATGTAGAAACAATAAGAGAAAGTTTTGAGAAAATGAGAAAAAGGAAAAGCTATTTTAATAGAGGGACCTTTTAAAAATTTACATTTTTAAACAAATAAATACTCGTAAAATATTAATGAAATAGTAGACTAGGAAAACGGAAATTAAAAAAAATATATTGCAAATTATTATACATAAATACCTTTCAATGTGGAATTTTTATAGTTTTGTGGATATTGCCTAAAGCTTTCAGTGTTTTGCTAGTTCTGTTATCTTTTCTTGTTGACCGAGGGTTAAAAACTTTTTTTCAGTTATAAAAGAAAAGTTGATGGAAAGAGTAAATGTTAGATTAGGTAGAAAAGCAAACTAATTTCTTTTTATGTTAAAAGAATAACTCTTTCAATGAACAAATAATAGTCTTACCTATGAGCATACATGATTAAAGATAGATACACATATTAATTGAAATAGGTTCCGCTACCGATTAGTCCAGCCTATATTCGTTTAATTAAGTATTTTATTCAATGTAATTGTTAAAATATAAATTTGAAAAATACTTACTTTCAAACTTTTATCAGATATGCCATTTTTAAAGATATTTTAATAAAATTCTTCAAAATCTATTAACTTTTTTTCCATGAAATTTATAAAGTTGATGCACACTCTGTGTGTGTGTGTGTGTGTGTGTGTATGTGTGTGTGTGTGTGAGTTTAATGGATTTATATTAGGAATTCGATGCCCTAGGATATTTATATTCATTTTAAAAATTTGTATTTAAACTTTTAAATTTATGGTTTCTCCTTGCATACTATCTCTTCTCTATTTCACTCTTGATTTTTCCAACCTTTTCATCTTTATCCTTTTTCGCTTGATGGTTTACCCCAAAAAAGTAAAAAGATTAATAAAAAGCACCCCTTTGGATAACTTTTATTATATTTTTAATAAGTATGTATTGCCTATGTCTTATAACTATTTTTATGTTTTTATCTTTATCTCTTTTAACCATACACGATCTAGGTTTATGTCGATGTTGTGAGAGACATATAAATTTTCATTACATGTCATAAATTTGTAAAATTCTATTTTAAATTTTACTCTAAATTCAAATTTGAAAGATAGTTGTTACAAGATTTTGGCATACTTAAAATATATCTTCTTTAATAAACATTTTAAAAAGATTAAATAAAACCTCTTATTAATAGTTATATAAAGAGATGAAATCACAACATCCTAAAATAAACTCCTGGTTTTTTTAGTAATCACAAAAAGTTAACAAAGTTCGTGTGCACTAATTAACGCTAAAGCCAAAATATGTTAAAGTATTTTTACCTGTCTGTAGTTGACCTCCTCCTTCTTTCTCCAATCTGGAGGCTTATACTTACGGTCAAAGAAACTGGAACAACTAAAATAAAATTTGAAGTATGTGTGAGAAAAAGCCGAGTAAATATATACCAAGATTAGACCTGTAACTTAAAATACACTTTTTCGAAATTAATCTTCTGCTGACCTAAAAGTTACTTTAGGAGCCTAGAAATACATGTACAACATTTTATCTCTCTATCTCTACTGGCTAACTAGCGCCAGGCCTTTAAAAAGGCCATTTTTAAGATCCCGTTATTTCATACAAAAATTTCAAATGCATGCAAGAATGGCTTAAAGATTAATTTAGGTGAACTGCATATTTTTTTAATTATAAAATGCGATCAAGATTGTTGTGTCAAAAGTATGCTGTGGTATCTTTGAATTGTACCTAGCGCTGGCGATAACTGTTTTTTAACATTTTTCAGCAATTTTTTTAGAAAACTGACCGGCGCTAGTTGAAGAGTAGTTGAAGTAGTAGTAAAGTTGAAATATGCGGAAGAGCTAAAAACATGCACATTGCTGAGAAATTATTAAAACCGCCGTGCTACCGTTATCTGTTGATTTTTTAGAAGCCTGGCGCAAAGTAGCCAGTAGTAATAGAGAGATGAAATTTTGTACATTTATTTAAAGGCCCCTAAAGTAACATTTTAGTTCAGCAATGTAGGACAGTGTATTTTGAGAAACAGGTCTAATCAAGATATCAGTAATTAGATAATAAAATACAATTTAATGGATACATAAAATAAACTGTAGTGTTTGCACTCTACATTTACAAAGTCTATCTATCAGAGTTCTTGACATTGGTTAAATGGGGTTCAATTTTAAGTAATACTTTCATAACTCAACCAGTTAGGAGGTTGAAACCATTCTATAAAAGTAGAAATATATTCTAATATTATGATTTGTACCTCTACAAAAGTTATTGTATGATTCCATTTTCCCCTTTCTTAGCCGATATATCTTGGTAGATTACAAAGATCATATCTGCCATAATGATATCATTACCAACAGAGAGGAAAATGAAATCATACATTACCTTTTTTTGTGGGATAAAATCGTAATCATAGATTATATTTCTGTTTTATAAAACTGTTTTCAACCTCCTAACTGTCAACTATTTTCAAACTAAAATAATTTTCTTACCTATAATAAACACACTGTGTAGTTAGTAGAATTAAACATGTTAGAATATGTCCGCCTGTCATCTTCACCAAAGTATCACAGAATATCTCAGAAAAACTTAACTACCTCTAAACAAACCTGAAAAGTGACAATGAAACTTGTGTTATTACTAGTAAAGTATGGAAACAATATTTTAACAATTGAACTATCTCTTTTTACTGCAATTTCTTTAATGACATGTGAATAAAGATATATGAAAGGAGGAATATAACTATTTGTCAATTGAATAATATATTTTTTCTTAATGATATTTTATATGACAAATTGAAAAATGGTATTGTTATTATTCTTTCATTATAATTCAGGAATTTAATGTTTAACAAAAAAAATAGGAAACATTAATGAAATTAAAAGTATTCAAATGAAATTCATGATTCAAAATAGACAGTGTAAAAACAAGGATGACAGAATCCGTAAAAACGAAGCTCTGAAATTTAACAATAGGACAATCTCGAATAAGAATAATATCAATTTAAAGGTATACACAAAATTGAAAATATCTGGTTATCCAACATTAGAAATTAGCCGGATATCCGGTATCCGGCAAATAAGTATCCGGACCAACCCTAATTTTTAGGACTTGATCATAGAGATGCAACGATTATAGAGTTGCTATGCTTTTACAATCATACCTAACTGTTAAAGGAATCAACATACAAAATTTGAAATTGATAGGACATTATAGAAAAGCTTCGCTTTTAAAATTTTTATTGTTTTTTTTAACAGTAATAAGCATATTTTTTTTAATGATAAATAAGTAGCGGATGATAAACAAATATAATTTAGAAAGCTAAGCTTTAAGAACACAAAGGGTGATTGAAAACAATTATTTTCTGTACCTTGTTATAATCTTATGATATTAGGTTGGACAAAATCGTTTTGATTCCATTATTTATAATTCTGAAAATATAAAAACATGGCACTGTAATCAATTATAAATTATGACATGTTGTTTACTATATTACTCAAAATAACCATAAAGTATCTGTAATACTATTTCTTTTATGACAAGTAAAAAATGCATGTTTATTTTAATTTGTTTTAAGAAAGCAAACAAAAAATTTATTAAGACATCGTTTTTTCCTATACTTGAAATGTGTATGCACAAGTAGTATAGATGCATAAGTGAGATGTATTTACCAAGTTTTTTCTGCTTCTTAAAAAGTTTTGTGCATAGTGTTAACAATGTACAAAACATATGTAACAAATTATAATAATATATATAACTTTGATAAATGACAAATATGACTTAGTTGTAACCTGTAAAATTTTCCTTACAATAATATTAAATTGAATATATCTGAGTAGAGCTGTTATATGAAAAATGAATAAGTACTCTGAGTACAGATTTTCAATACAGATATTCCAGTCAAATAAATGGACAGGTTTTATCATACAATAAAAGGAAAAAAATATTTTCTACCTTCTTTTTATTAAATCATCTTGTTACAATCAAGTTAATAAGTTTGATGTTCTCAAGTGCATAGACCAATGGACCAAGAAAGTTATAGTGTAGAAAAACTTTGCTTAGCGAAATCTTTCGAAATAACAATCTCTTATAAAAGCTCAAAATAAACAGCATCCATAGCGCTAAAGAATGGTGTACTGAGGTACGGACGGAAAGACTAATTGAGTTATGGAGTAGCTTTGCTTGCAATAGAAGTTATTTCAATGGTACGTCGACTTGTGTTACAAAAACATAAATATTAAAACACATAATGATACGTGTGAAAGGTTTCGTATTTTCTCCAATAAATTTATTCTTGGTGTATGAACAATTAACATTTGCTTTTTGTGATATCATACTTGTTATCCAACAATTCAAATGAAAGGAGATGATTTATAACTAAGGAATTACAATAATAAAAACAGACATTCAAAGTAAATCAGATAATTTATAAACCAACAAAGCGGGAAATGAGAAGCTCACATTAAGGTGTTCAATAAAGCGGAATACAGTGCGACTGAAATCCTTTAAAATAGATTGCAATTAGTTCTCTGAAAGGGTTAAATGCATCTAAAGCAAAAAATTTGAAAAGTTTTAAAAGAGAAATAGAAAAACGAGAGTATAGGGCAAATATTTCAGTTCCAGTTAGGGATGCATTGCAGATATACTATTTTTACAACCACAATTAACTAAAATCCAATTCTGCCGACCAATAAGCATATTGTTTCGTCAGGCAGTTTGTGCTCCTCTGGCTGCTTTAGAATATTTGACAGAAAATTTCAGTTTTTCTAAGATCTTAGCTACGTGTGTATGTTATCATTTAGGATTCCCAAAAAATTATTACTTTTACAATAATAATTAATATTGGATGTCAAGCTTTCAAAAAATAAAATTGTTTATAAAAACATGTCAAGTAAATAATTAAAAAACATGTAAAAACAAGGAATTAACTCAAGTTAAGAAGTAAAACTATTCTCTTTTTTATAACTTCACTGAGTTAAGCTTAAAATCTTCGAATTCTGCAATTTGAATTTGTCAAACTATGAAGCACAGTATACTTTCAATTAAGGTGTTACAATGCACCCATTTATAAATGCAGGTGAGAATATAAAGTGAGTGCAAGATGGTCCAAATGGAATGGCCTAAAGGGAATTAACAAAAACCAGGAATAAAGGGAAATTTACACGGGACCAAAAATTTGTTCTGGAATAATTTTGGAATTTTTTAGTTATCTTACAGATTTCTTTGATTGATCCTTTCTTATAAAATCAAATAATGTGAGGTTTTCAGTGCTAATACTTTATCTTTGTCTTAAAGATATTGCAAAGATGGATGCATACAAACATACACAAACACACATATATGACACACCCACTCACTAATTTAGACACACTCTCAACCACACAAAACCAAACAACCGAATACTTTAGTTGAACAATAAATAGAACATGTGCAGGGAGTTCTCTAAACGTTCAAAAATTGAAAAGAACTGATACCAAAACTTTCTAAAAATTATTTGTATTTTATAAATTAGAAATTTTAAAGTACTAAAAAAAGCTCTGTCATCACCAGCAGATATATTTTTGAATTAGTTGTTGAGTGTTAGATATTTCAAACTTTTAAATGCTCCTTTTTTAACCTTTTAATTGATGATAAAGAAAGTACGATAGTTATCCAAAGTTTCATATCTCAACTAGTTTTGCATTTTCTATTCCTCTGTTGACTAATAATAAAGTAACTGTTCTGGTAAAGTCCTTTAGGAAATATCAGACAAAGCTGCACTTTTATTATTAGTTTTCGCATGCAATATCATAAAAATAAGAAAGTTAAGGATTTGAAGAAAAAAATTGTAGAAACTGACTGTAGAAACCGTGAATTAATTTATAAAAATGTAAAACTCCCCAAGTAGGACAATGGTGGTTATTTTTTATCAAGGACGAGATTGTTTACTAAATAATGCTTTTGTTCCATTAAAAAAACCGCCATGCATAAATTTAATTTGCTCTAGTTTCATTTAATGCTGTTTAGACTTCATAAACGCGTTTGATTGCTTAAAAATCTTAATAAAAACAATTCATTATCTACAAAAAAAGCATCTAAAATATTGTTACTTTAAATTTTATAGTAAGTTTTCATATTCTGGTTACTATCCTAAAGTAGTAAGTTTTTTTTTGTCTGTAGCTTAAGATTTTGATAACTACTGAACTAAATGAGTTCTTCATTTTATTGAAGCTTCTTATAGGTCTATGGATGGTTTTAGTCTATTTCACTACTTTCCTTACACCTAGATGCTAGGAGCGCAGCTGCTAGTAGTATTATATTTTAGTAACCAAGTTGTATCTGTTTATTTATCAGTCTTTCTGTTAAAGTTTGAAACTATTACAACTATGAAGATAGATGTTAGATTATATTTAAGATATGCTTATCTATTTTTTCCATATTTCATTTTATTCTAATTAATTATAATGGGTGCTTAGGTGTGAGTCAGTTATTGGGTGTGTGAGATAGCTGGGTATATTTTTATGTTTTAGTTTAACAAAATACAATCAGCATTATTTCTCTAGATAAAATAAAAAATATAAGATAATCTTCTGAGTGTAAGAAGAAGATGGGTATAAAAAGGATGCATAAAATAGATATAGATTCTATTTATGTATTTGGATATTGGGCTTAATGCTTTTTCTTTGCATATACTGGTTCATAGCCTGGGTCAAATTAATAAAACGAATAATATTCTACTGCTGACTTGCACCGTGAAAAAAATGATAAACTTAAAAAACAAATTGTTTACATCATTTTAATGGCGGCTTCAGTAACACACTTGAAATTTCTAAGTTGCATGCTTCTAATTATCAGTTAGCATAATTCTAAAACAATGTATACACATTTTTTCAATTTGGCCCATGATAATCCTATCTATTCTAAATATATGATATAGATACACCTAAGAAAATAAATAAATATAATGTTTTTACATATCAACAAAACAAATATTGTCCTGCTGAAGTACATTAATGTTGTACATACACCTTATAATTCTACTGTGTAAATATATGAAGAAAGAAAATTAAGCTATATCAAATCAGTAAGTCAAAACGAAAAAAGTAAAGTATGGTATTCATAATTTTCATGAACATGTAAATCAACAATTAACAACTTATAAACAAGGATAAGAACCAAGGACGTCCAAGCTTCCATATGAGACAAACATGGTACATGTTAGATAGAAAAGTATTTTATTTACGATACAATTTTAACGAGTTGTTAAACTAATTTTGTATTTTACAATAAGTTGTAATGTAAAGATCATAATTGTTGACATTTCATTTAATTTTGTTGTTTTAATTTTGCAGATGGGGGAAATAATGGTGAATATCTAGGGATACATGTTTTGTACTGTAATTAAATTGAAAAGATTGCTTTTATATCACATTTAACAGAAAATTAAATGAAATAAATAAGGAGAACCCCTGGCTAATTTTGTGCATTTGCCATATCAACTAACGATTGAGAATAACAACATGCCGATTAGTGTATGTATCTTTATGATTATAAAGAACAAAAAGTGAAACCATTTTCTGTCTACTGTAAAAAGTTTAGGAAGCAAAGCAACAGTACCTTATTATGCAGATATATTACGTATGACTATGCATAAACTACCACCATACCCTCATACCATAATTATACACAATTTTCTGTCACGATCAATGATACAATTTCAAAAGTAAACTTTTGCAAGAAAATATGAAGAAAAAAATTCAAACTAACTTATATAAAAACTTATTATTACTACCAAAATGTATACTTAATTCTTAAAATTAAGCTGTCTAAGTTGATATTTTATTTTCGACAAGTTTTATTTCATCTGACATGAGTTTGCCATTTTAGTTTTGCACAAAATTGAGAAGTGCAAATTTAAGCTCTTCCTGTGTGTATTCCATTACCTTTAAAACTTTTTACATTTTATTTTCACCAACAAATTGTCAAATTAATTGTACCTTTCATTTTCGCACTGCAGAACTAATGGATAATAAAAACGAATTTGAACAAATTTACTTTAAATTACTATGGATATAAAATTGTTAATTAAACTTTTCTAACTAAAATTATAAAACTACAATTTATTTATATACTCTAGCTGAACATTACATCATAATCCTTCATATGACGTGCAATAAATTTTAAACTTAATAATTTTCTTAAAGGAATTAAAACTTTGAAATGAATGTAAAAATGTATGATTTTTATTGACTATTTTTTTTCGTAAAAAATATGAAGTTAGATCATTATTGACATCTAATCATAGAAGTGTCAAATACCTTCATAACATCAAATCTCATTGAAAGATAATATTAAAGTGACATATTATTAATAATAACTAGTAACTATATTGTATTGGTAAATAAAACAGCCATTAAAAACACCATTAAGAAATTAGTATAGCTGCCAAATTGTAAAACATAAACAAAACCGAGAAAAATCCGGTTCGGCCTGAGATTTGGGTGTGGTAGGTGTGGGTATAGGGTGGCCTCAGCGCCCAAGCACAGCTCAATAACAACTGATGGGCTTCTTCAGATACATACTATAGAGTAGAATCACAGATATAATGATGGCAAGAAAAAGAGAAGGAGAGAAGTAAAAGAGAGAAAAAGAGTGAGAGAGAAAAAATATTGAAGGGAAAAAGAGTTTAGGAAAGATAGAGAGTAAAAGATATAAATGAGAAACGCAGAGAAAGAGAATCAGGGGGAATAGGGTGAGAGACTGAAGAAAGGCATGAAAAGATACTTAATGTAAGAGAGAGAAAAGGGAGAAAAAATGGTTGAAAAAAAGAAGAGAAGACATGAATGAGAGATTAATAGAGAGTACAGGGACGAGATAGAGAGAAGAGAATACAAAGGAAGATTATGGAAAAGGGTGACAAGAGAAATATTATGAGCGAACAACGGTGACTCGGCCACTCTCAATTCTAAAAGTGGAGACTCCAAGCAACATTTACCGGTATTCAAACACACCCACAAACTCACAAATACTCACACAAACACAAGGCCCATCCTCCAAAATCATCCAACACATAAAAAAAGAGGATTAGAGAGATGGGGATGTAAAGGGGAAAGGTCAGAATTGTTCCTAAAAAATTGAAGTATTGCCCACATTTGAAATAAAAAAGAAGCCGATAAAAATATATTATTAAATATTTACTACAATTTCGAGAAGAAAAAACAAATTTTAGCCATGGATTAGCTTACAGTTTATTGAATAGTGTTTTATCGTATTTTTGTATTTTACAAAACATCTTTCCACACATTTTGAGGTTTTTATGTCTCTACAATTAGAAATTTACTGAAGCAAACTTAGATTTAAATATATTTTGATTAATTGTATAAAAGCTAAAAAATATGGATTCTTCTGTATTTTTTAAGTGTAAGGCCTTCTACAAGCTGGGGACTATTTGTATTTCCACTTACACTACAATTTTACTGTGGGTGAAGAAAAAAGCTTTCAAAATGGGGTGAGATGGATAAGAAAGGATTAGAGAAAAGGATGAAGAAATATGGATGAACGGATGAAAGGATGGAGAGAGAGGTAATTCTTTTGTAGAGGTTTATGATTGACAGGTTGAGATGAACTAGGTTCAGGGATTTGCATATCATGTTAATAATATTTTATATCTTCACACCAGGCCAAGGATTAAGGTAAGATGTGGTAATATTCATGTACATTGAAATAACAATATTTTTTTTTCTTTATTCTTAGCTCTGTACCAACATACAGTTTATGGATATTAGGCATTTGTTCATATAAAACGCAACACGACTTTGATTTATCTCATTTAAACAAATTAATTTAACTTTTTACACAAAAAAAACTTTTTGATGCTTCTTTTTTAGTCTAGGCTAGGAAAATATGGGTTAAAAAAGCCCTAAAGGATAGTACTTCATGGGGATAAGTAAAGCTAGGATAAGCTAGTTCATTTATAGTTATGAGTGAAAACATCTGCTCTTATTATATTGATATAATATCAGCACCATAGTTTAACAGACTAGCCTTGGTTCAAAGAAGTATGAGAAAAACATAGGCAAGTTTTTAGTTCAAAATCATAGGTTTATCTTGTGTATTTTAAGTTTTAAATTGTCTACGAATAAACAATTTAAATGGGTAAAATTATTTATTGGAAAATATAGAAATATACCATTAATGTATTTGTATTATATAAATAATGAATATGTTTTAAGTTGTCAATAACAAATGTGTTTCTATTGAAGACAGTAATAGAATAACTAAAAGATAGAATCAGAGTTTGTCTGCCGCATATCTTATATGTAAATTTTTTTACGTAATACCTAAAAGAAAAATCGCTGAAAATATTTAAATTTTCTCTAAAACAAATTTCAATAATCTTTTGCAGAACAAAATGGTAAGAATGCTTGATTTAAAAAATGTTTGCCGGAACTAAGGCTTACTGGGTGGCTTAGCAAGTCGGTCGTCTGGCAGTGAGCTTATTGGTTGGCTATAGAGCCAGGAGTGTATGTGTAAGTGTGTCCAGTAAGATATGGTAAACTACAGGGCTGATTACTTCACAACATTCACAAAAGCTTAGTCTTTGGATAGTTTTAGGTTAGCACCTCTTTTACAACACAATGCTCCAGATCCCACATGTATAAATTCGCCAAATTCATGGATTGATAAGCAAAAAGTATGGCTAAAACTCTAAGTTGCGGAGTACAATTACATTTTTCAAATCAGATTAGCCCTCTTTTGTAAGTAGGGGTCGATATAATAAAATTTCCTTTAATTTAGTATGCTTGGAATAAACTAAATTATGTAAAGTTTGGAATGCAGACAGAAGTGATAACACGTACCCCGAGATTTAAACTTTATATCATGTCCAAAGATACTTATTCTTTAGTGTCACATAACAATATCTTCAATGTGTTATCATTATACAGTTCTGTTAAACCAAGAAACCACTTTAGTACTTATATTTTGAACAAAGTTATATGATTACAAATTCAGACATTCACTAGCATAAATCATTGAATATTTATGATCGCTTCTGTTTTAGCTAGACTGTGCAACAAATGTTTAAAGAGAATGACTTATTGAAAACAACAGTAAGATACGTTAAGTTATTAAATTTTGATGGAATCTTTCCCTTTATTTCTCTTTGGTTTAATTGAGCATCTCAGGAGACTTTTACATTGGTATTATTTTTCCTTACCCTTCCCTCTATTACAAGAACTACTCTCTGCAGAGAATTCTTAAAGACCCTCTTGATTATTCTGGAAAAGAATTGGCAGCTATTTATGTAAATCCTGTTAAACCCTTGTTTTCCTAATTACTTCTCTCATAGACTTCTAAAGATTTCTATATTAGATATTATTTAGCTTATCGCTATTCCGATCGATTTCACTCAAAACTATAAAGTCGACATTTACAACCAGCTAGACAGAATACGTTATTTTAAATTTTATGAGAACAAGGACAACAATATTTATAAAAGTTAAGCTCTAAATTCACACCATAGGACAAACGATCAATAAGTCTTTTAGAATGTCAGAACTAAAATAATTTGTGAGTCTTAACAATGTTGTACATAAGTTTGTTGCATAATTGTGAAAATACAGGGTACTATAACGGGAAATACTTTACTTTTTAGGATTTTATTATAGAGATACTTCGCTTGTTGTCCTAGGAATCATCAATCCAAAAATCAGATAAATAGGATAATTATATCATAAAAAAGTTGTTGTCATAAAAACTTTAAAAATCAGCATGCTTAAAATGCTTACTTTATGGTAAAACGAGTATAGAGTCGCTACGCTTCTCAAATCGTACCTAAGGAATCATCGTGCAATGTTTGAAAAAGACAGGACAATACTAATCTTTCTAAATTAATGAAAATAGCTAACAGTTACGGACATACCCACCCTAATTATAAAATAAAGATTTGTATGATAGCCTTAATTTCATACTAACGGCGCAACCAGTTATCATATCTATTATATATCTTTATCATTCCAAAAACAATATAATGGAAAATGTATTAACAAACACATGAACAAAAACACACGCATACTAACTCTTTATTACACTTTATAATCATTATTACAAAAATATTTTTATTTATTTTCTTATTTTTCTATCCTTTATTTTTAGTAGTGAAGCTACTATAAAATTCACTATGCCTGTCCGTCGCCAGTCCGCCTAACATGATCTTTTTTGTGCTACGCTACTTATGGATGTTGCCATCTTTGTTATTTTCTAACATTAATAATAAATCTAATAAGGCATACAAATAATAACTCGACAGAAATCTGAAATAAGCAACAGTATTTTTTGTGCATAAATTTCGTTTGTGGTCCACATGCAATATGAGGGAAATCGCCGCAGTAATACTAACGGTCAAAACCGAGATATGAAGTAGATTCGCCACAAACATGCTTGGTATGCATTAATAATAATTCATCATAAAGAATTTGGTAATTCTCACAATAAAAAAATAGATCAATTCTTATTATTCACAAATATGGAAAGATGATGAACGATGATTAGTCTATTTATATTTATACACAGAAATAAACCATTTGAGAAATAGCAATTATTGTCCATAGTTTAAATCACTATGGCGATTCTAATGTGATAATAATTAACGATCACAGTTAATCGTAACGAATGGACATTAAACAGATATACACACCAATTATTATATGAGCCTCGCACAAAAAGTACCAAATCACAAACAATGTTATTTAATAATTGGGTGTGCTTCAATAAAGAGGCAAAAATATACTAAACTAAAATTAGATACAAATAACAGATTAATGCTATAAATAGGTTAGGTTATAATGGGTCGCGTTTTCCCCTGCCTGGGGAGGGGTAATTACAACGGCTAGATTTTTAAATGGGAAACCTTAACACAAACAATATTACTATGTAAATTTTAGGAGGGCGTAGCTACTAAAGTAATTAGGTCTATCCCGCTACAGACGCATTACCATACATTTAAAATCCTAAACTAACAATGTAATTGGTAAGTTGTAAATTATGATTTTAAAAGCTTAGGTATATGAAAACAATTGTAAAATTTTAAACCAAAATAGACACACCCAATAGTTTAGCAAAATAATTTTATTAAACACTTTTGTAAAGTCAAGCTGTATGGAATTAAAATTTATTTAAGGAATTTCGTTTAGTAAATGAAATTAATGTTTACGAACATCAGAAATGAAAAACATTACAATAGATTTCAAAGAATTTGATTTATGTAAATAGAAGGAATATTTGATACTTTGTTAGTTGTAACTAGTTTTACTTCATTTATTCCAAATATGTCTGCGATGCCAAACATTCTACAAGGATAAGTTTTCTAAAAATTGTAAAAAGGCCATTTCTTCCTAATAGTTATTATAAGTCTGTCTTTTACCTCATCCCCCACAAAATAGATTTTTTTTTAAACTAAAAGTGAGGGATTGGCCCTTTTTCTTTAAGTGCCCGCCTTGAACTCCTTGCTTTATTAAATTTCTTTAATTTACTTAAAATAATAAATCAAGAGCTAGGCCAGATAGAAGTTGAATATTGCTGAGAGATGATAGTAAGAGGGTCAATTATACGGTATTTAAGAATGGTCATAAAGAGAAGGACCTGACCATGCTCCTAGGAGATTTCAATGCTCAAGTGGGGAGTAATAATGAGAATTTAGAAGAAGTCATGGGCAGATATGGCCTAGGCTTAAGTAATGGCAAGGAAAATGACAATGGTGATAGACTTGTAAGTTTTTGTACTGAAAACAAACTTGTCATTGGTGGAACCATCTTTAAACACAAGAAGATTCATACTGCCACCTGGAGATCACCAGATCAAAGAACCTTTAATCAGATAGACCACATCTGTATATCTAGACGTTTTAAAGGGTCTCTCCTTGATGTCAGGGTTGAAAGAGGACCTGATGTTAATTCAGACCATTATCTTCTATCTTCTAAAGTTCGGCT
>LS048472.1:3623-14358 GCA_900241095.1 Acartia tonsa | reverse complement strand
TTGGGGGGGGGGGGTACAAAAAATTTGGGGCGCGCTGCGCGCGCAATTTTACCCCCTCCAAAAACGATTTACCCCCCCCTTAAAAAAATTTTACCCCCCCCAAAATGAAAAGCTTGGACGCCCCTGGCACAAGTGAAAACTGCAGTCTAATGTCCCTTCCCTTCCTGTTTTTTTGTTTTGTTTCTCCATTACTAGAAGCGCAAATACTATATAATTATAGTTTGTCCGACTGTAGGACTTTCTCTACGGATAATCTAGGATCTCTTAAGGGATAATACAATGTACGATAAATTGCTGTACATCCCCAATAATAAGCAATAATTTTAATCCTTTTTTCAGTTTTAACTTATTGATGTAAGTTTGGAACTATAGTTTGTCAAGATGTAATAAAATGAAAAACTTTGGGGACCAGTAAAATTTTCAGTTCAATGTCCTCGCTACCCTGAGAGTATTTGTACTTATTAAAATATCTCTTTAATTACTTAATATAAATCATATGTTGAATTGACCTAAATAAATATATAAATATACATTTAATACAGGGAGGGAGGGGACATTGGACTGTAAATTTTACTGGTCCCAAAAGTTCTCTTCAAAATTTTTCTTATTCGTTGGCCAAAAATCATTGAGTAATTAAAATTTAATCTGTTTGTACATGCTTTCAGTACTCAAACTTTTAACCAATAAATTTAATCTACAATTGTAGGTTTACATCAATTTATCGTTCATTGTCTTATCCCTTAAGATCCCTGAGTAAATAATTTTACTTTATCTGTACCTAAATACCTCTTAATTGATATAATCTTTTTCCATCAGTAAATTAGAAAATTAAATATTAAATTATGTCACAATAGCCTTTCTATTTCATTTATTTTGATGTAAATCTAGGCTTTTCTATAATTAGGGTCAGTCTGTACGTCCTTCTGTAACGGTTAGCTCTTTTCGTTAATTTAGCCAGTTTAGAATTGTCCTTTCGATAACAAACTTTGCTTGATGATTCCTATACAATTAAGGAATCCTAGCAACTCTATAATCGTTACCAGAAAGTCCATACGTCCATTTCAAACATCCTTTATTTTTACTCTTTTTGACAACAGTTTTAGATCTTCGCCTTTATTTGTTCTATTGAGAAAGATTTGGTCTTAAAACCAATGTATGACAAAAGTTCATTCTCTAAAAAGCAGAGCTCAATCGGTCCAGCGGTTGACGAGATCTTAAGCTTCATTCGGACGGATAGATAGATGGACATTGTGTTATACAATACATTTTTTTGTATATTAAACGCAGGGAACTAAAAGGACAAAGGCCGATAAATTGATCTGCCTCCCCAATGATAATACACAAAGTTAGCTCTTTTGTAGATTATATTTAGTGATTGAAACGTTTGGGAACTCGACTTAATGAACCAACCAATCATATTTATTAAAAGTACTCAAAGTTATTGAGCCAACGAATAAGAAAACGTTATTATAAAACTTCGGGGACAAGGGATTTAAACAACAAAATGTCCCCTCCCTCCCTGCTTAAACGAGTGAATAACTAAGATTAATAATGTAATATTTTTCAGGATTATAGATTGTCATCTTTTGGAGCAAACAGACCTTAAGAAACTTCTCAGAGAATTAGGTAATTTATTTTCAAGTATAGCTTCGAAACCGATTAATATCCGACCGAATCGAACCGGTTCTCAGCCATACTAAAAACCACGTATCGTATCGTATTATCCACAATTTTCTACGAAAAATAGAAAAAATATAAATTATAAGGTTAATTTTACTTTTGTTGGGCCTTGCCTTTGGCCTCTCAGGGCAAAACAAATATTTTAATTGCCGGGGAAAGCTGTCTATACAATGCTACAAATTACTATTTCATTATTGCTCCGAATGCAATACATATCCGCTGGATTAAAGCCGGTTCTGAGCCATACTAAAAAAATCATGTATAGTTTCGTATTATTGAGGGTTTTTGCCACAAATAAATATAATTGCATTTTTTCTTTGGCGTTTTCTCAGTTTCAAAATGACAGCTAATATGATTGAAAAGTATAAATTTACATTACAAAATAAATTACATTTTTCAACTTAAAAAAACGTTAACAAATATTTTAAATGCCAATAAGTTTTTTTCTATTTTACATTTTTAATGTTTTGATATTTATTTGTAAATATCATCCCATCAAATTGAAACTATGATTAAATATTGATTGGTTGGTTCCAACTAGCATTGTCCAAACTTTTTAACCAATAATAATTGGTCTATAAATAGAATGAGTAATTTTGTTTATCTTAATTGGGGGTTTTTATTAATTTTTCCTTCATTGTCTTATCCCCCAAGATCCCTGACAGCAATGCCAATGGATATAGGATATACATGGATATATATTGACTGGAGAAAATTTGACGTCAATTTAGGTTGCTATTATGGACATCATTCATTGACCAGTTCTTTTATCCAGTAGGAGGGGATGGGCCGGGTAAAGGGGGTGGGGGGCGTAATTTTAGCTTACTGCGAGCATCACTTTATTAGAGTACATGAAAATCTGGTGCAACATCCAAGCAATAATATATCGATTGCAATGCCATAAAAGGAATTTCAAAGTTGTTGTTTTGATGTAATGTGTTAAAAATTGATGTTCAACTTTCAGTTTTGGAAACAAAAATAGCAGGGGGTTGTTACATCTGAAATTAAACTCCAATATTCCGGCATTTTTTATAAAATTGATAGCTAAGACAACCAAAAGTATCTATATGTTACAGGGATGAAGGGATGTATTTTGTCAAGGCATATTGTTAATTTTGGGCCAATGGTGGTGGAAAAAAAGCCTAATACCTTTTATTTAATGATAACTTAATTAATTTATCCGTTTTAAAGATCTAATGTTTCAGACAGATTGACTAACCACCAATTGTATATTCTTAATAGTTGTTAAAACTTGTTTGCTGTGATATACCCAAATATCTCATAAACGGCTGTGCATTTCTGTTTATAGCATTAATTCTTTGGAATTAATTTTCAACCGTCGTGGCTTTTTAGAATAAGCAAGTATGACAATTTTCATAAGAATCTAAACTAAAGTAATATCATGTACACATAGCGTGCCAAAAATTTTAGTGAACTTTAGTAATAGTCTAGGGCTGGTTTTATGCTATTTTCGTAGAGGAGCTCAATCCCTATTAATGATACAACCCCGAGAAAAAATTTCATACAAAAAAAATATATGTTTAGGGGATTAGTACAACCCCCCCCCCCCTCCCCCCCCACAACTCTAGAAGTAGGGACATTTTCAGGCATGATATTACAATTTTCTACATAACAAAATAGAAGAGCATCCTATCTGAAAGAAAACAATACATTTTGACTCAATAATGACCTAAGAGTAGCTCTGCTATTTATGTGCAAAAAGTATATGAAATAACAGTCATAAAAGAGTTATACACATTAAGATTTGAGAAACTTTTTCTAGTTGTGAAGTAATGTACCACAGTTAAAAGGACCTTTAGAATAGTTATTTCTTTCATCGTATTATAAACCGCTTTCCGCGGATACAGGCACGGGCTAAAAAACTGGTTTTAATCTTATGATTGTACACTTTTATATTCGTAGAAAGCGGTTTATAATACGATGCTACACATAGTTTTTTCGTATGGATGAGAACCGGTTCCTATCCACCGGATTCGAAGGAATACGAGAAAATGTATTTTGATGCTTGTTTTAATGTTAGTTCATGAGACCCCCATAGGGATAAGGCCCCGCAGGTTAGAATCCTTTGTACGGTCTAGCAACAAGACAATTAAGAGAATGCAAATTTTTTTTTATAAAATGCAACACCATTTTATTCAAGCAATGATGATTTTTAAATGTCGGAAAAGTAGATTCAAATTATTGGTACAGAAGTTTGAGCCATGCAAAAAAAAAAATTAATAAAATTAAAATTAATTAATTCACGAACAAGAGAAACATTTCGGCTACAATTATAATTTGCTCACTCACAACCTGGATTAGGGGCCGAAGGTCTGGGATTACAAAACTGGTATTAATTTTTATTTTAATATTCGTGAAAAATTGTCTGTATTACGATACTCTACATTATTCTTTAGCATGATTGAAAACCGGTTCTAGTCCAGCTGATATTAATCGGTTTCAAAGCCATTTTTTAGGAGCGCAGCCACTCTATAATAAAATCTATTTTGCAGACATCTGTAACGAGGACTGGTGTGGCAGCAGTACATCCAGTAACAGCACTACTACCAGGAAAGTTCATAAATTGATACTAGGTCTTAAGGATGCATATCTTTTTAGTAGTGAAGCTACTATATAAGTCGAAATGTCCGTCTGTATTTTTTAACCACTTTTACCTTTTACAGCTGATTTTCTAATACACTTGGTGTTTTTGGTACGATTTTAGGGAAGCTTCACATGGATCCCAGGATGGTTCAAGGCTATTTTAAATATGGATGAAATACTTTCCACATCTAATTGATATAGAGCCCCTAATGATAGGGATAAAGCCTCTAGTTCATGTAAAAATGTTGTATATTTACTCCCATTTCCAGTAGAAGAAGTAACTGTATACTTTTCTTTTTCATTCAAGCTATTGATATCTTCTAAAGCTGCATTACATTCGACACAATTGCCCTTGTATTACCGAATCATTTTAGAAATTAATTTCAATGCGTTTTGTTCTAAAAAAAGGAAAAAAATTACATTTTTGGAAACGATTTTTACAGCCTTAAATCCTTTTAAGGATTAGTGTTTCAAAAGATAAGTTTTGTTCATTTTTCGGATAAGGAAAAGTATTATAAATATAATTGTATAAACTTAGCTCAGTAGTTATTGAAATCTTAAGCAACAGACTTATTTACTTGCCTATATGTGATTGTGTAATAAATAGGTATGCCTCTTTTCATAGACGTCTAAGGGTAACATCTTATTTTATCCCACTCAGAATTTTTAAAATGCATTAAATCAACCCTCTCAAACCTTTGAAACCTCTCATTTTACCCCCCCTAAAAATAATAAGCTTGGATGTCCCTGCCTATATTTTAGAATATAAATCATAATTCTATGTTGAATATATATACTTATTGCGCAGTCCCTGTGTGCTAATCCTTTTTTTTGTTTTCTTATCTTTATTTATATCAATGTTTATTTATGTTGAAGTACAAAAATAAATTGCGCTTTTTTAAAAGAAATTTAGTTTTCTTAAGCATAAACATGGAACTACTCATTATTATGCAGAGTTAGGACTTACAGAAATGTTCATGAAATTAAATGAATTTGAGAAGTGTAAAATCAAATAATTATTTTGTAGGCCTTGTTTTTTGTTATGAATTACTAAGGCTAAGAGATATCCTTCAGTAAAGACACACACTGATTCTGTTACTTTTATATAAGGATGTATTTTTAAAGCAAGATCTCTTGATAATTTTTTTATTATTCGGAACCAAAATTTGAAGCTGTGTTTAGTGCCTTAGAAAAATGGGGATAGTTGTCAAAGCTTTTGGCCTACACATTATATCGACGTCATAGTAGAGGGAAAGAGAAAGGGAAGGGGGAAAGAAACCCAATAGAAAAGAGATGGGGTATGGGATATTTCCTGACGTTAATAGAATAGGTAGGCCAAAAAAAGTAACATCTATCCCCATTTTGCTAGGGCACTATAGGCCACTACCCAAAATTTCTTATTTCCTCTGGTGTAAGAAAAAGGCCGTCCCTAAATGTCGTTTTTCGTGTAAAGTTGAAATAATAAAAAAGGATTCTTTTATGAACTTTGATATTTGCAGGCAGCTTTACAAACATCCGCAACTAGTGGAACCTTTGGACTCTTTAAAGTAAGTTTTTTTGTGCATCTACTCTGTAATCTGGGCAGGGGTGTAAAAATTATAACACTCTACTAGACCCTAATCAAGAGGGTGTTTTTCAGACAACAAGAAGTGTATTTTTTAGTGTCAGGGGGTTGGATACACCTCTGACATAATCAAAAGTGCAAAAATACACATTTTAATTGATAAATTGACGCGCGAAGCTCGCATTTTTTTAGACCACCTTTATATTTTAGTGGTCTGACTTTTATTCGTTCCAAACTATAACTGTCCAAATATTTCCTCCAATAATTTCAATCTGCAAGGAGGGTCCATGTTTTTTCAACATAAGGGGTGAATAATGAATATCAATTTATCCTCCATTGTTTTATCCCTGAATTTTGCCAACTTTACCTAAACTAAATATACCCCAATTTTTTTTTATAAATCTAAAGTTGAATAATTTTGCTAAATCACATCTCCTACTAAAAAAGCGATGTAGTTATGAAAGGGAACAATTATAGAGATGGAACGCATCTCAAAGATGTCACAAACTGCTACACCTTCATATTAAACATGATTATTTGCATGAAAAAACACCAAATTTTGCCATATTTTGTTTTTCAAATATTTGTATTTTTTTGCAGTGAAGATTCTTTATATTCTGTTATCAAGTCTGTCTGTATTATGCAAGGGGATGGGAAACTGGTCCCTAAAGATATATATAAATAAGTTTTATCATTCTATGATAAAAAAAACTTTGGGGACTTTTACTAAGTTCTGATTGAGTTGCATTGTCAAACAAAACTACAGAATGGGTAATTTTGTTTACCATAATTGGAGGATATCAAGTCTTTGCTTGCTTTAAAATTATTGATATTCATGGATATTATCACCCTTGTTATAGTCAGACCCCCCAATTAGATTTTAGTAAATGACATTCATTCTCAAACTTTCTATGCAGTATATATTGATGAGGAATAGGTTAATTGAAGATAAATTCATATTTCATAAATTATAATAATTACATCTGTTTAATGATTTTATGTTTACATTTTTTTGTCTTTTACGTTTAAACTTTGAATTTTGAAAGATAAAATTAAAAAACAAAATCATAAATCATTTTCTTTTATTCTTTTAACATCAATTTAATGGATAGATTGATTAAAATTCAATTTATCATTTGCTTAAAATATAATTTGATGGAAATGTTTGCTGCTTTCCCTTAGAGTGCCTGTTGTTCACTGAAACCCCCCTTAACCTTATTTAGAAGAAGAGGGGGGTCTTGGACTTTACCTATTATTGCCCTTCACACAGGGCACATTGGACTGTGGAGTGTCTAAATATTCCCACCAATGGTTTTAATCTACAGAAGCTGTAAAAATAAAATTAAGTACTACTAGTGCTGCCCGTAGTTTATGTGAACTAACTTCCCCATAAACAAAAAAAATGGGGGGTTTTTTGTTTTGTTTTTTGGGGGGTTGGGGGTGTCCCACTCCCCAAGAAAATAGCTTAAAACCACTACAAGACCAATAGGTATATACCCTGAAGAGAAAATCCGATCGGTTCAGTGGTTACCGAGATCTTAAGGTACAGACGGACTGACAGACAGACGGACAGACATCAAGCTTCTTTGTATTATCGCTTTTCCCTTTGACAGGAGTAGCTGAAAATAGGTTTTGCAAAATTTGGGTTATCTGCTGTACAACTTCGGAAATTAGGGAAGAAATTGGCAATCAATTTTCAGTTGATCTACTTAAAGTATGAATAAAATGTTTTGATAGAAATTTTACCCGGTTTCTTTGCTTTTTATGAGTCAATTAAATTTAAATATTTTATCATATACAAAAAAATTTGATGTTTTTGTGGTATCGTAAAAATCTTTATATGAAAATAAAAGGAACTGTGGCTGTTTATGTCTGTCTGTACCGAAGGATCTCCCTAACCGAAGAACCGATATGGTTCTCCGTTACAGTGTAGCTTCTCATTGATCTTTGAAAAGTTTATAACTATTTTGGGAAGGGTACCACCTCCTTCCCATGAGAAATCGCCCTTAGAGAACATTCAGGTATAGTCCCTTTCGTGGCAACGCCTCTTAAGGGTCGTTTCTTCGTATTTTCACAGTAGCTTTTCTCCTATTTCTAGTCCCTGCGGGGGGCTCTAACCCTGCGGGGCAATTACCTAACCTAATATAACCTGACCTAACCTCAAATAACCTATCAAATGCCATTGTGAAAATACGACGAAACGCCCCTTAAGAGGCGTTGCCACGAAAGGGAATCTATCCAAATATTTTCTTCTCAAGATTTTTATTTACGCCCCCAAATATAATTAACAAAATTAACCACTATTAGATAAAATATTTTGCACTGAATGACAACGATTGAGAGATTGTGTTTGTAAACTTTGGGGGTCAGTGCAATTCTCCGTCCAATAAATGTAAATATATAAATTGTTGTAAGTAAATATAATTTTAACATATACTATCATTTTTTAAAATTTTTCGGCTGTTCTGTATTTTCACCAAAAAAAATTAAACTTCCATATGTAAAAATATACTTGATTTATTTTGATTGCTGTATTACTCCGGGAGACAGGGTTAGAATAATGGACAATTAAATCAATTATTGAGTCATAACTCAAAAGTTTTCAAAACCATATTTGTATGGATAGATTACATCAATTTAGCGACAGCAAACTGTATTTATATGGATAAATTACATCAATTTAGAGATAGCAAACTGTATTAAATTCGTATAATCAAAATAATAAAGTATAACCAGACAACAACATGAACCCCTCCATGTTAGGGACCTATTATGTCTGCTAGCTAATTGCTTTCTGCTCGTTTTTAGCTACTTGGCTGTGTTACTACTCCCGACGCTATTGGTTGATTTTCAAAGACCCAATTGAAAGACGAAAGATAGTCCTTTGGAAGGGGACATAACTTTATTTAACCCCTCCCCCCTTTAGTGTTTTATTCTAATATCAAAATTAAACAAGGATAACAACATTCTTAAAAACGAAGCTCTGAAACGGTAGGACAAATTAACATAAACGTAAGTACCAGTATAAATATAGTTTAAATTATCATAATTGAGACAGCATGCATTATTGTCTGGTTTTATTATTCAAAAGGCTGCGCTCATAATAATATACAAAGTTAATGTTATACTTGTTCAAAAAGTATAAAAAAAAGTTACAAATGTAAATAGGTTGACGTCTGAAAAAAATTTTCTTAGCTAATAGTGCTCCATAAATAATCGTATTATCAACGCTTATTGTTAAATTCTATGTTTTGGATTTTTGTAAAATATTTCGTATATTTTTTTTTATTTCTGAATAGGTTCTAACCATTATTATTAAAAGCGAAGCTTTTCTACAATTAGGGTCGGTCCGTCCGTCAGTTACAGTTAGCTCTTTTCGTTAATTTAAACAGCTCAGAATTGTCCTATCGATTTCAAACTTTTCCATGCTGATTCCTATAACAGTTAGGTACGATATAGAAAGCGCAGCAACTCTTTAATCATTACCAGAAAGTACGTTCGTCCATTTAAAACCAACTGATTTTTTACTTTTTTGATAACAAATTCTTCTGATTTTTAGAATACTGATTCCTATTACAACAAGTTATAGTGTTATAAGCGAAGAATATCTATAATCAAGTCCTAAAAATGTATGTATGCCCTTAAAAATTGTGCTGTATATAAGCAATTTTTCAACAAATTTACTTAGGACTTTGTTTAAACTTATATATTAATATTCTGTTTATTAAGTTCTGACACTCTACAAGTGTCAAAGTTCGTTTGTCTAACCATTCCAGAGCTTTGCTCTTATGGATGATGTCATCCTTGTTTTTTTTCTGAGAGGAAGGGAAATTTGGGCTTTAAATTATACTGGCACCCAGTTTTATACACGTTCTCATATTGGTTGGATACTTATATTAAATCTAGTTTGGTTGGTTCCGAAATATAAGTTGCCAAATTTTTTTTTAGTAAATTTATCGACAGAAAGAGTAAATTTGTTTATCATCTTTAAGGATTTACAATAATTTATCGTGCAATGTCTTATCCCTTAAGATGCCTGATAATTTTTTACTGAGAATTTCATTTACACATGACATATTAAGTGCAGCTACTTTTATATAGATTGATTACATAACAGTTTACTGTTGTTTTTCTGTTAATATGTTGTTTGCTTTCTTTTAAAGGACTAATTTGAAGGGAGGGAAAAAACATTATGCTGTTTCTTACACTAGTCTCCAAAGTTTTATAATGTCATTTTCTTATTTGTTAGCTAAACAACTTTGGGGACTTTTATTGAATTTTGAATGGTTAGTTTTAAGTTGAGTTTCCAAACTTTCCAGCCACTAATTGTAATCTACAGAATGGTTAAATTTGTATATCATTATTGGGTACAATGTACATCAATTTAGCGTCCTGTGGCTTATCATCCTTTTTCCTTAGGCGTGGACGTAAGGCGGACGAGGCGGGTGATTATAGAGCAGCTCTTGCTTTCTATGAATATGGTTGTAGCCTACTGTTCCAAGTTCTAAACGATGGCACTCTGACGCAAAGGTAAATAGTTTTCAATCCTTATATAAAAAACTAGAGGCGGCGTTCTAAAATTATCTCGCTATTGGCTAGATTAAATATTAATCTTTTTTTCCAATGGCCTATCCCTGAATATTAATCTTTTTCTTCCATTGTCCAATCCCTGAATATCAACCCAACTTCAAAAAAAAAGTTACTATTCATAAATATTACTATGACTTTAGTTTTGTTTTTTCATCATTTTTTAAAGATAAAATGTCCCTCTCTTTCACTTCCCTTTCCTTCCGTCTTTTTAAAATTTCAATATTTTTATTTAAAACCGTATTTATGATTTTGTCTCTCTTACTTTAAAATATTTTAGGATCCTAATATTTTTTTGTT
>LS048471.1:22449-37716 GCA_900241095.1 Acartia tonsa | reverse complement strand
ATGATTTTGACTATAAAGAAGAGTGTTTTTATTGTAAAAATGTTATCAGTTACTGGCATCCTAAGTTTCTGCCAAAAACCAGCTCATAATTTTCTTTCTAGATGACGTATTTTAATAATGAAAATTCTTATTAGCAATAAAAAACTGTTAAAATTTTCATTGTACTAAAAATAGGATTTTGAAATGTCTAACTTTTTTGTTTTTTAAGCTGGAGGCTTCAAATTTTGGGTATTGGGTCTACTCGTGGCAATCTTTCAGCAGTTAAAGCAGTATATTTCTTGCATGGTTCCTTTAACAATAAAATCATTCTTATATGATGAATTTCCCCCAGATTTAAGATTTTTTGAATAAGCTTCCAGGTTCCGGAGCTCCAGGCCTCCAGGTGGTCTCTGAAAAGGTAAAAATTAAAAATGAATTTTTTAAGAGTTAGAGGTCAGATGATGAAACAAAATATGCATGTTTTTTCTTGAAATATGTGAATAACATTCAAAAAGATGCAGATTTTGTTCAATGAGTTGACCTCTAACTCTTTAAAAACAAAATTTATTTTTACCTGTGCAGAGGCCAACTGGAGGCCTGGAGCTCCGGAACCTGGAGGCCTATCCAATAAATCTTAAATCTGGGGGAAATTCATCATAAAAGAATGATTTTATCTTTAATATCCTATCCTCAGTCCAAAGATAAAGCCAATACACCAGGTTTACGCAAATGTGTCAAAACTCCTCCCTCCCTGATGACAGTACATCTTATCAGATTATTAAAAATTAGAAGAAGACAAAAAATTAATACAATACTACTTTTTACCTAACTGGCCTTTAACCTTTCTTAAAATTTCTCTAACCATCATCTTATTTATTTTCTGATAATGTTAGGTATAGATTACTATATCTACCTCTGCTTCGTAAATAACAAATATTGATCATAAAAATATATTGAAATATTACAAAAAGATTTAAATCACAAGTATAATTTACTAAATGTACAAAAAAAATCACAGAGTATATAAATACGTATTATAAACACAGATTTAAAATTTATAATTCAATATCTAAAGGGATGGTGGCACGATGTGCATTTAAATTTGAATTTAGTGAACTGATTATTTTTTTCTGTTCATTACTTTAATCCACATCTATAAGACATATTTTTGAAAGAATTTGAATTTTCGGATCAAGTCAAGTAAATTTGTAGGTTGAATTATTATAATATAAATCGAAAATATGTTAAATTCATCTTTTTTTATTTTTTTTGTTGTCATGCTGCTTTGTTTGATAAACTATTGGCATACTATGCTTTACTTGATGAAATATTGGCATACTATGTTTTACTTGGGGGAATATTAGCACGCTCTGTTTTACTTGTTGCCATTGGCACACTCAGCTTGACTTGATCCGATTAATTAACCCACTTACCCCTATCAAAAATTATTTATCCCTGTATTTATCAATATCTCATTTTCTTTATTGATGTGGGGAGTTTTGTATCAGAAAAAAATGATGAAATATTGTTGCACTTTCGCTACTTTTGGAGTTGGACAATGACATAGTTAAAGTTTTAAATCCAAGATAATGAATGTCGTTGTTATCAAATAAAACTTATTTAAAGAAAGTAATACAGTTACAATCTGGGAATAGAGATTATCTAGAGACAAATTCTCTTATTCAGCCATTAGGATAACAGAGATAGAACAACCGGGCCATCACATTTAGTTGAAATTGTGTACAGATTTTGGTAGGAAAAAAATTAGCATATTTTTTTATTTCGTATAAAGGTTCAGCTATAAACAGATGCATTTATAAAAAAAAGCTTTTCTTGGGTAAATTATTTCTTTCCTAGTAGTGTGAAACACATGACAAAACATAACTTGAATGTGTCGTATGTTGCATTAAAAAAAAACCTGTTTTTATGCTCGATTTTAAAAAAAGTTTTGGGCAGAATGGACCATCTAGATGTGTTATGTTTGTTTATCTAGAATAGTTTCCCTTCTTTTTTTAAAAGGATCAATTGTATTTATTGTATTGCATTGTTTTAAATTTTAAACAAAACAGTGATTCATTCATATATAAATATAATAATATTCATTCAACTAATTTAGTAACAGGAAATATTTTTAAAAGCTATTGATCCATCTCAACCCAAGACTACTTTATCAAACTAACATCTTTGTACAGGCCATAAATATATTTCAATAACTAAGGTTATCATTCTCAATCGTCCTGTAAAGGAAAAAAAACACAAATCAGTAAATAATACATACAAAAAGTCTATTTTTAAAGGATCTGAATAAGATATTTAACGTTTCTTTTTTTCTTTTTGATTTGAAGAATTGTAGAGATGCATCGTATCTTTATAAAAGGTTATGTAATTAGAAATGCTGTTAAAATTAAATTTTAATAATTCATTTAATTTTTTCATTGCAAATACGACATTTAGGATATCTTTCTTTATCTAGAAAAATTTTATCTTTATTCTTTTCAATTTTATCGTGGTTGTGCACTCGAGGGATGGAGGTGACATTGTACTGTAAATTATGCTGGTCACAATTGTTTATTATAACGTTTTCTTATTTGTTGGCTTAACAACATTAGGAATTTTTTCTTTATTTGATTGGTTGTTTAATGAAATTGAGTTTTCTAACGTTTCAACCACTCTGTTGTTATCTAAAGAAGGGGTAATTTTGTGTATCATCATTGGGGATGTACATCAATTTATGGGCCATTGTCTAATCCCTTTAGATCCCTATAATATGCATTCAACTAATTTAGTAACAAGAATTGGAAATGTTTTTTTAATATTTGTATTGCGAAGACGACATTTAAGTTATCTTTCTTTATCCGAAAACAAGGTTTATATGGCTTTTTCCTTTTACTTTTTAATTTTATCATGTTTGTGCAAACAGGAATGGACTCAAAAAGAAGGGGGAACAATGGGCTGTTTATTACTCTAGTCCCCAAAGTTTAAAAATAACGTTCTCTTATTTGTTGATTTAACAACTTTGGGGACTTTAGTGAAATTTGATTGGTTGATGTAGAATATACGTGGATATTATGTCAGGGGAAAAACTGATGTCAATTTAAGTTGCTATTTTGGAACTCGTTCATTGGTCAGTTTGTTCATCCAGTAGGAGTGGAGGGGATAGAGTAAAGTGGATGGAAAGGAGAATGAATCGTTATTTTAGCCAGCCATGAAAATCTGGTGTAAATTCCAAGAAATAATATATCCATTCTCATAAAAACATATTTCAACTTTCTCTAATTCTAATTGAATTTAAAAACTTGTATTTATGTACTAATATATATATGCAATAAGGAAATAGAAAATGATTCAGAATTTTTGTTTATTTATGTCATATCTAGGTTCTGATGAAATAAAGATAATAAGCGCAGCAACATTTTAATAAAATTAAACTTTATCAAATCTAAGTTTTCCTTGATTTATGGTGCAGGTTTATTGACTACACAAAATAACAGCTTTAACTTCATCAGCTAGAACTTTTATGTGAAAATAGCCTGAAACTTTCTCTCTTGGGGTCAACAAAACAGGAATTAATGTTTTTATGTAAAGACATTTGTCTCTTCTGAATAAATAAGAATATCCTATCATATAAAGTAGTAAGTTTTTTCGGTATCAAAGGATCTCGATAAATGGTTCTCATTTACAATGAAGCTTCTTGTAGGTCCAGGGAAGGTTTTAACCATTTTTGGGGAGGGTATCTTTACCCGCCCGATAAAAGATTACTTTCCCCACAAATCAACGTTTTTTTTTTATTTTCTTTTGCAAATTTGAATTAAAAAGTGGCGGGTCTACTTTCCCCCCTTTAAGTGCTCTTAGAGGTTTTAGGGGCGTAGCCGCTAGTACATTATAATCGGATGAAATCGTGGAATATAAGTCCCTTTTTGTGGCATAGATATTATTCAATTCGTGAAAACCACATTGACCTCTTGGATTGCGTTATAATAGTGTACATACAAAGTAGCTAATTTTATTTTGTTTAAATTAAAATTCTGGGATATGAAATTGGATCTTAAATTAGTTATTTAGGTTGTCTTGGACTTGAGGGATGTATTATAACTTCCTACTGGATGAACGAATTGACCTATAAGATAGTTCTATTTTAGCAATCGAAATTGTATGTTTAATATTACATTTTAAAGTTTATAATAAAATATCTTTAATTAAAATATTATCTCTTTAGAAGAACATTAACTTTAGGCGACACTCTCTCAAAATCTAAAACTGATTTTATGTTTGTAAAATAAGAATCCTACTAAATTATTCGCTGGTATGAACGCACACCTTGTTGAATAAGAAAAAACATGTAAAAATAGTTGATGCAAAATTTGTACAGATGCAGCTTTAAGCACGACTCACAAGCAGAGAGGGAGGGGACAATGGGCTGTTTATTACACTGGTTCCTAAAGTCTTATAATAACGTTTTCTTATTCGTCTTAACAACCTTGGGACTTTTGGTGAATTTAATCAGTTGTTGATTAAGTTGAGTGTCCAAACGTTTCAATTACTCTCCTTCCTAAATCTCCCTTAATGTACAAAAATGTTCTTTTACTTTTTGGTTAAAAGCACTTAAATAGTAAACTATTTTGAACTAAAATAAATCAAATTTATCGAAAAATTTGTTTCCAGGAAAAATGAAAAGTCACCCGAATATAGACTATATTGCCTCCTACTTTTCGGTTGTCATTAAATGATTGTTTTTATCAAAAGATGCTGTTCTTTTATGTCTTTTTGAACAAAAGCATAAAACTGTCAACATAAATAAAGAAACTTATATAGAACATATTTCACTGTGGAAAAACATAGGCATAAAAGTTTTTTCAGGTTCCCTATCCCTGAAAAAATTCTATTCTTGACCCTAATAAATCAAATTATAACTAATAAAGGTCAAAAATGAGGAACAGCCTTTAAAGAGAATTCTAAGGGTTCATACAAAACTTTTTAAAAAAGTAGAAATAGCAATATATCCTATTATATAAAGTAGTGAAGTTTTTGTCTGCAGCTTAAGATTTTGATAACTACTAAACCGATTGAGTTCTTCATTTTCTCATTTTATGGAAGCTTCTTATAGGTTTTTTCGATGGTTTTAGGCTTTTTTTAACTTCTATAATTAAGTTTGGTTTTAAGCTATTTTCCCACTTTCCTCACATTAAACTTAAATAAATAAAGAAACGTTATCATAAAACTTTGGGGACTAGTGGAATAAACAGCCCATTGTCCCGTCTCCCTCTGATTATATGCCCTGTATATTATTTTGAGAATGCTTGACCCTAATGATTAATTATAATATGTAGTTCCTGTAGTATTTTTGTATTATATTCAATACATACGAACAGTCGGACAGACAGGCGGTCGGACGTACTGATTCTAATGAATGATTATAATGTCTAGTTCCTGTAGTATTTGTATTATATCCAATACATACTTCCTTCAGTTTCTTGTTCTGTTAAATCACACTAGAATCTTATATATTATATAAAGTAGTAAGGATTTTTTAATATAAAGTTTGAGATCTCAATAACTACTAAACCGATTTCTTTCTCTATTTTAGGTAGACTTCACAAAGGTCCTGTGATGATTTTAGGCAGATTTAAGTCTTGGGCTGGTTTTAAACTATTTTTCTAACCCCTCTCTCTCCCTCAGAGTCCTTAGATGCTAGGGGTTGTTACAAATATAATAGTGCATATGAAAAAAAAAAATTTCAAAACTTTGGTCCAAGTATCCCAAATGACCAATTAGTCCATTATAGGAACTATAAAGAGCTTCAGTACGTGTCCTGATTTTTTTCATTATCAATATAACAAGCTATAGACGAACCCATCAATTAAAAACAATTTATAATTTATGTTGTGATTTTAGTCTTATGATAAAAGGACTAAAGAACCCGGCCTAAATGTATGAAATTACTGTTTATTACCATATCCCAATTTCCTTCATTAAATAAATGAGAGGGCTATTTTGAGATGGCAGAGTTCCTATTGGTCCACAGGGAGGGAGGGGACACTGGCCTGTTTATTACACCAGTCCCCAAAGTTTTATAACAACGTTTTCTTATTCGTTGGTTTTGCAACTTTGGGGACTTTTATTGAATTTTGATTAGATGGTTCATGAACGTTTCAACCAATAATTGTAATCTACAGAAGAGGTAATTTTGTGTATTATCATTGAATATGTACATTAATATATCGCCCAATGTCTTATCCCTTTAGATCCCTGATTTAATATATACATACATGTATGCTATACTTTATCATGCATACCATTTTTTAAACTAACTGAGAGCTAAATTTTCAGTTTTATCAGGGATCTAAAGGGATAAGAAAATGGCCAATAAATTGATATACATAATACATCCCCAATGATAGCACATAAAATTACTCCTTTTATATGTAGATTACAATTAGTGGTTAAAACTTTTGGACACTCAACTTATTGAACCAACCAATCCAAATTCAATACATAAATCTTGATCTAAAGTTTTTAAGATAAAACTTTATTCTAGAACTTGGGACTTGTGTATAAAACAGCCCAATGTCCTCTCCCTCCCTTAGTTTTTATCCTGTTGATCATAGAGCATTTTGTTGACATATAATTCAATGGATTATACATTTCGCTTCATATTTTGGGTAATGTTACAGTATATCCAAGAATATATCACAACAATGCACAATGTTATCAGTGAATCATCTCTATTACCTAAACAACCTAAACATGTAGGTATGTCCTGAAACAGTATCCTGTAATTTTGCAATTTTGCAATAAATTTACTTACAATCATGCTTATATTTACATTTATATTCTCCTTTTTCAGTTCTGACACTCTACAAGTGTAAAGTTTTCAATTTGTGTTTTGTTAATAATGTATATGGACGAAAAAAATTCCTGATGATGAGGGCGGTTTTGCCCTCGAAACGTTGAATAAATTTAAAAGTTTGATGCCTTGAGTTTTTCATTCTGAGGATTTTGCATGTTGGGTCCGTTAACCATTCGTCTTACTTAGTGTTGTATTAAAATACATTAACTGTTTATTAGACCTGATTATCTCAAATAATTTTAACATTGACCCTCACAGTTTGTTCTAATTTAGGAAGAAAAAAGCAAAAATTCCCTTTGTGTCTTAACAGTTTAGGTTAGAGTAAAACAATTATTCACATAAATCACATGAGAATGGCATTGACATTTACATCAGAATATTTTTTTTAATTCATCAAATGTTCCTTAAATTTATCTTTTTCACTGATATGTTCAAGGTAAAATGTGGTGACTCGTGCCACGACATACCAGCAATTTTATTTTGGTGGCTATTCCTTTAGTTTTATAGATAATTGGGTAAAACCTTTTGGGTTATGTCACTAATTATCCCAAGTTTTTGTATCTTTCAAAAAAAACGGCGACAGGACCGCCGTTCGCCGCCATTTACCGCCGCCACAAAAAAAAAAATTATTGCATTTCTCGCCGAATTAGGCAATTTGGAATTATTTGAGATCATGTTATTTTTTTCAAAAAATTTTCCCCTTATAACCAACCCTGCGGAGGGACTTTTTGAAATTCACGTTAATCAGGTACATCTTAAATTAAGATATTGGAACCAAATCTTTTTAGAGTGTCATTAATTAGCCAAAGTTTTGGTATTAAAAAAAAAACGGCGGCAGGACCTCCGCTCCCGCCGTTCACCGCCGCCAAAAAAAATTATTGTATTTCTCGCCGAATTAGGCAATTTGGAATCATTAAAGACCATGTTATTTTTTGGAAATTCACGTCAATCAAGGTATATCTTTAATTCAGTGCTTCTCCTCTGCTTTTAAAGATATTGGAACCAAATCTTTTTAGGGTGTCACTAATTAGCCAAAGTTTTTATATTTAAAAAAATATTCGGCTCAATACCAGCTGAGTATCCACAAATTCCCCAATAGTAGCTGAGTATCGACGCATATTTCCCAAGAGTAGTTGAATATCCACACTTTTCCCCTATTGTAGTTGAATATCCACAATAGTTTTCTATTTGTATTTTCATTATATACTTTCATAATGCTGATTCCCATGACAATTAAGCACATTAATGCAAGCAATTTACACCTATCATTTAATTTTAATACAGATTTAGGAACCAAATATTGAAAATCCATAAAAGCGAAGCTCTGAAATGAAAGGATAAACTAACATTAACAGGATAATAATGCATAAGTCTATATAAAATTATTGTAATTATAGTAAATTTGTTGCAAAACTGCTTAAGTATATGCTACTGTTTAAGGACATACTGACATTTTTAGGACTTGATTATTGAGATGCTTCGCTTATAACATTGTACCTTATCGTAATAAGAATCAGTATTCCATAAATTAGATATCCTCAAACTTATAAATAATAAATACCATTTAGATATAAATCAATCCACGTATGTTTTTGTCTTGAATTTAAGTTGTACAAAGAAGCCGAAAAATCTCCACCCACTTATTGCACCTTGCACTTTAAAACAAGGATGACAAAATCATTAAAAGCGTAGTTGGGCATACAATAATCAATTTGATTTGTTGGTAATTACGTTCTTTATAATGTGCTTTACAGGAATCATAATGCCAAGTTTGAAATCGTCGGACGGATAGACGCACAGACCCTTATTATAAAAAGCTATAAAATGATCAATCTACAGGGCTAATAATCCAATATTTTTTTTTTTGACAAAAAATCCCTAAAGCTACGATTTAATAGAGTTGATATATTTTCCTAGAAATTTTCCCCAATGGTAGTTGAATATCCACACATTTTCCCAATGGTAGCTGAGTATCCAAAAATGACCCCAATAGGAGGGGTATAGTTAGGCAAATAGAGTGATTGATAGAAACATTCTATTTATATTGTGGAGTAAAGATAGATTAAATATATTAAAAATGAAAATACTTAATAACATTTTGTAACTAACCATCTTTATCTTTAGCGTTGACTTCAGCTCCATATTCTAGAAGAATCTTCACTGTATCTGTGTTTCCATTCTCTGCTGCATAACTAAGACTGGTCCTTCCTAGAGATAAATATATCAGATACACTAAAGTCTGTAAGTTTTTTATATGTTTGATCATGTATACAGCCATAAGTCTGTGAAAAATGATTACAAAACAGATCTTTTTTGACATAAGATACTAAAATAGCTTATTTACAAGCCAAAGTAATCAGTTTTAAATATCTTTTTATTTGATGGAAAATTATTGGAAATACTAAAAATATGTCAATTTTGGTGAAAGTTTTTATATTTATGGTTACCATAAATTCATTGGGAAAATCCTTTTTATACTTTTCTCTCATTTTTAAAGATTGATTCTGCTTAATTAACTTTTTAAAAAGGGATTTATACAATGATTATCATATAAAATAATATTAGGTAGATATTAATTGTATTTCAAAGAAAGAAAATTTGGAAATCAAGTAATTCAACCTCTATCACATAAGAGGACAGCTGCAAACCTCCAGTTTACAGGATCTAGTTCAATTAGTTTAATACTTATTAGAGAAAATAATTAGCCAAAAAAAGAAATATTTTTTAATATGGTAAAAAAATGATTATCCAAATAGTAATTTTTGGGATAATTTTCTTAAGACACTCTTATTGGTGGTGATGAAGACCAAAATGGTATCAAAATATATGAGCATTAGGACAACTTATATTTTAAACTATGGTTCAATTTTTGTATTTGTAGCATTCTCCAATCAAGAGAAATCTCAAAACATACAATCCTGGATTTAAATTTCTCCAATTCATAAGGTACTGTAGTTTTTAAAAGATGGTTATATTTCTTGTTACAACTTTTTACTGGAGGATGCTACAAATACAAAAATTGGACCATAGTTTAATAGATAAGTTGTCATAATGCACATATATTTTAATACCATTTGGTTCATCATCACCACCAATAAGAGTGTCTTTAAGATTATCTTCCCCAAAAGTACTAGAGAGTTGTAATATTGTTCATGAACTTAGATACCATCTAGGTCATCATTACCATGAATAAAAGATTGTCTTTAAGATGATCATCCCCAAAATTAAGATTTATATAATCATTTTTTTACCATAGTAAAAAACTTAGTTTTTACTTTTTGGGCTAATTATTATCTCAAACAAGTATTTAACTACATCTTGTAAACTAGAGGTTGGTAGCTGTCCTCTGAAGTGATAGAAATCGAATTACTTATGTTCCAAATGTTCTTTCTTTGAAACACAATTAATATCTACCTAATATTATGTTATGTAATAATGTAATAAACAAGTTAATTGAACAGAATCAAACTTTAAAAATGAGAGAAAAGTATAAAAAAATAGATTTTTCAAATAATTTTATGATAGCCATACATTTATAAACTTACACCCAAATTTGCATATTTTTGTGTATTTTCAATAATTTTCCATCAAATAGAAAGATATTTATAAACTGAATAATTGGGCTTGTAAATAAACTGTTTTAGTTTCTTAGGTCGAAAAAGATCTGTTTTGTAAGCATTTTTCACAGAGTTATCACTATATATATACACTAGCGGCTTCGCCCCTAGCCTCTAGGGGCTTTTTTTCTGAAGGTTTAGGGGGAAATTTAAAAATTTTGTTTTCATTTTTTTTGATATTTTCTGTATTTTATTACATTTTATTACTCTTTATATCATTTTATAACTCTTTATAACATTTTATAACTCTTGATTTATATTATTTAAAACCTTTGATTTTTTTCTTTTTTTATTGTTTTTTAATATTTCTTTGCCATGCCCTTTCCAGGGCGTCGCCCATACAGGAGAAGGAAGTTTTCACAATCTTTTTGAATTTGATAAAACAAAGTTTAAAAGAAGAAAAATAATTGAAAATATAAAGAAAATATAAAAAAGTATAAATAAATATAAAAATTTATAAAAATATATGAAAATATATAAAAACATAAAAAACATTAAAATTAGAAAAAAATATGAAATTTTTTTTGGGGGGGTAAATTTTCATTTTTTGGGGGGGTTGGAGGTGTCCCACCCCCCCAAGAAAATAGCTTAAAACCACCACAGGACCAATAGGTATATACCTTAAAGAGTAGAATCCAATCGGTAGAATCCAGTGGTTACCGAGATCTTAAGCTTCAGACGGACGAACGGACGGACAGACATCAAGCTACTTTGTATTATAGATATAGATTCTTTGTCAAGACTTCTCTTTTATCAATAAAATATAACTGTTACTATTTAAAATTTAATGTTTGTTTTTTTGTAATTCAAATCTAGATTTTTTTGAGGTAACAGGTCAAAATTATAACCAGTTTTGTAAGCCCAGAGGGGCCAAAGGCTCGGGTTAACAAAACTGGTATTAATTTTATAAAATTTCTATTCGCGGAAAAATGTCTTTAATACGATGCTCTACATGAGAACCCAGTTCTAATCCTGCGGTATTTATTAGGTTTTAAAGCCATACTGGAAAAATATGTAAATAATTAGCAGTATATAAAAAAAGTTTAGAGAAAATAGGCTTTGCTTTCTTGGAAACAATTACCCTTGTCAAAATGTTGTCATCTTTGCAAATTAAACTATTGCAAATTCTCATGATGGTTCAAATTTCTATGGTATTTTGTTCACAATTGACATTTTAACAAAGTAAACAATGATAAAACTTTCTGTGGGTAAGACAGGAATTTTATAAAAACAATAAAGAAATGTCCAATAAGATTAAAATTATTAATTTCCTCTTTAACTCTGATTTTGGAAAGAAACAAGGATGATTTTGTTGAATGGGGGTGGAGCCAATTAGATTTGAATTAATCTGAAAAGGATAAACAATTGAAACTTTGATTTATTATTCCAGTATGGCTCCGATCGATATCCACTTTTTAGCGGCTTTTTACGAAAATTCGAATAAAAATCATATAATACATACCAGTTTTGTTAGCACCGAAGAGCCGAAGGCCCGGGCTAAAAAAACTGGTTTTAATCTTATAATTTTTCATTTTAATGTCTGCGGAAAGTTGTCTACTATACATGCGATAAATAACTACTCTTTCCTGTAATATAAAAAATATGTATATCATCCAATTACTCCCCCTTGTCCTTTCGTGAACGGGCATTTGCCGTCAAATCAACTTGTATTGTGGCTATGCTACTTAGAAATAGCGCCAAAATAATCTATAAAAGTAGCCGTATTATTAAAATTAATTAAATAATTGAGGTAAAGATTATTTGTAGTAAAATGTGTTCACAGTGGGTTAATATAACGTGGGAATACAGATTTAAATATACAGAAACAGGAAAACACCACGATAAGGTTGGGAAATTAGCAAGTAAATCATACTTTTAATTTTTCATAGATATTATCGAAATCTTAAGCTTCAGAAAAAAAATTTTACTACTTCTTATAATAGAATATTACGTCTTTTTCTAATTCATAAATGGGGAAACCATTAGAATAAAAATGTTTCTCGCTCGTTGATTCTTATTTTCCAACACTAAGCATTTACTCCTTGTCCCCCTCTCTGGGTTTAACTACCATTGGATTGGATTCCCCGCAGGGGGCTTCCTAAATCTCTCTAGCCCACCCCCCTTCCCCCTCAGTCTAGGGATAAAGTTATCACTACTATTATAATGAAAGGATTTATTCTAGCAACTAATTAGTCTCAATTCATTTTTAGTGGCGCAGCTACCCTCTCGTTCGCTTGGTATGTAAGTGTTTTTAGTGTCAAAATATGAAATGTAAGTGTTTTGATTAAAAAGGATTTTTACACAAAATTGTGAAATGAGCTAAATCCCCCACATTCTTTTTTATTTCCGAATAACCTTTTCCTTACCTCTACTGGATTTACCCTTGCAGGGCTCGTACATACCTAACTTACCTTAATTTGTGAAATAAGTTGTTTTTATGCATACATAACATGTTTTTCATATATAAACATTAATAGTTCTTATTTAAACATTATTTTAATTAATCTGTGCAGATGCGCTACTTCTCATATTATTATCCTTGTTGTTTGTATACAAAACCCTTGTCGTGTAATCTTGTAATTATAATTGTCATAAAACTTAATAACATCTTAGTAGAGTAATATTATGGGAAAAATACAGAGCTGGAGTTTTGTAAAGGCAAGAATTCAATTAACAAATGAAAATAAAGAAAAGTATTTTAAGAAGTAATGTCGGCTTAAGCAATTTTGATTAAAATGAATAAATTAGATAATATTTTAAATTTTCCCATGTTTTTCCTTATGGAAAGAATTACATTTGAATATATTTAATTAAACTTTAGTAATTTCAGATTTTGAAACTTTGAGCCGCTGTTTTTAGCGGTTAACAGCATTAGCTTAGCTGCTAAAACTGTTTTCAGCGTTTTCACAACGTTTAAAACTAGACAAAATTGTATTTTTTTATGATTAATTAGGTTAAGTAAAGATTAGAAAAGCCCTAGATGGTAGGTGCTTCCCGCAGGAGCTAGAGAAATAAAATATGAATTAAGGTGGTTCGAGGGACTGTGTCATGTTGCTTCTCTATATGTAAACATAACGGTTCTTGTTTATCCTTCGTTCTCCATTTTGATTGAATTTAGGTTATTGAATTTAAGTTCCTTTTTTTCTACTTATTTTCCTTCTTTCTCCTTGGAATACAGATCTCTTAGATGCTAGAAGCACAGCCGATAGTATAATATAATACATATATATTGAATTAATATATCAAAGGGTTTAATTTCAGATTGACCACCAAAATTGAAATTTTCTCTATATCTGTTTACATTATTTTGAAAAGGACAACAATTATAATAACAACTAATAAACATAATAAAGTATATACTATAAGTTTTATTGCATATCTTTTCACAACAAATAATTTATTTGTATAATCCATTATTGCATTCAATTTTATACAGGGATCTAGGAATAGAACAATTGGTTTCAATTGGTTTGCTATTGGGGGAGGTTTTCCTAAACAAAATTCATTTCGGGGGAAGTTAAATTACACTCAAATGGGATTGCTTTCTATCTTTAAATATAACCTGGATAACCAACAGCAAAATTGTAAATAAACAAAAAATATTTGTAATTTAATAAAAGTTCTTCTAATTAAGATATTGAAATTTTCTGGATATATCTTAATTTTACAATCATCTTCAGCTATAGGAAATTAATTTATTTTCCCTTTGTTCTATCCCTATCTTCCTGATATTACCCAAATTGTATGTAATCTATTGACACTGGCAAATCCTGCCACCCAAGAGTTCATACACCTCAAATATCAGATGGTCACACAGCTTGCTACACTTTAGAATATCTTCCTCTTTCTCATTTGTAGATTTTCCCTCAGAGATTACTATTTTCTTCGAGGATTTTTTATTTTTACCCAGTAGTCGAACAACTGTTGATTTGGGAGTAGCTTCATTTTGTTTTATCTCCTCGTCTAAAAACATGAAAAAAATTACCATAAAAATCAGAGCTCAGTAGCTGTAGCCACCTTCAACCGCGTGGCTTTCAGTAATCAGAAGTCACTTAATTCAGCGTCCGGCTAAATTTGCCCCTCATTTAGATGCAGCCGCAACAGATCGCGCGCATTTAGGAAAGCTAGGCGGTTTACAGCTAAAAAGGTACAGGTAAAATAGAAGCAAAATAAAATATAAATATTCTTTTATGAGCTTATAACAATCCCTATTTGGAGGTAATTTTGTTTTGGGAGGATATTACTCCTTTTACCAAGTTTTTTATTTTATTTATATTTTTAACCCCTCCAAACTATTACATTTAAATGGGGTTGGAAATATCTTCTGTAAACTAATTTTTTTGGGGGGGATGTAATCTCCCTTTCGCCCCCATAGACGTCCTAGCATGCAAACATACTACCAAAAAATAAATATTTATACCTGATATAAAAAACTGTTTAGCTACAAAATCTTGCACGGGATCCCGTCTTGGCTTCGCGGGTTCTCTTGATAATGTATTTACTTCTATTTCATCAACAGATTTGTTTGCATCTTCATTTTCTTTCCTTTGCTCTGCGAAGTTTCTCACTGGATTCTTTTCTAATCTGAAATCTAAATCAGGACAATTATGTTAATAAGTAGGTTACAGGACAAATGCCCCTCCCCCACCTCTTTAATTTGAAATAAATTGAAAATAAAACCAGGATGACAGCATCCATAAGTAGCGAAGCTCAGAAATTATGAATGTATATCATGAATATATTTACCATATACCAGTGTCATCCTATATATTTGATGAAATAGGGAAATGACGAAAACTTCAAAATCACGCAACCTTTAAATCA
>LS048471.1:0-14554 GCA_900241095.1 Acartia tonsa | reverse complement strand
GCATAAAATGTAAACCTGATATTTTGCACAGTAAAAACCAACAACATTGCATTTGTCTGCCTAAAATTAACATAATTGCCATTAGAATATATAAACAAAGATGTCATAGGTTGCAAAGCACACGACAAATCGTTGATGTACAAACGGACAAATGGAGCTTTACAACAGATGATTAGTGTCCATAAAAAAAGAGAATAAGAAAGATTGAGAAGGAAATCAGTCTAGAAGATTTACGAATAATACAAATCTCAAAACTTTTCTCAAAAAAGCAGAAGTCCAGCTCAGCCAAGATGATCGCATTTCCCCCAAAGTGATAGAGTAACTTCCCTACTAAAAGTAAATTATACTATTTAAAACATCTGTTATACTCTTAAGTAATTGTATGAATGTCTGTATATATTTGAGTTGAGGCGTGATTTAATCAATTAGGCAAATTGATATATTATTATCATTATTTGGCTATTAAAAATATAAATTAACCTTATTTTCAAGCTTCAAGTTTTATTTGAGAAAATAAAGTATAAAGATACCTGATAATTTTCTTTGGTTGTCTGATTTCTCCACAATGATAACCCAACTCATCGTTTACTGCTTCATATTTGGAATCTAAAACCTAAGCAAAAACATCATAAAATCTTTAGTAAAAAAAAGGTTTTCAATTAAACACTTGACTGAAGTCAAAACTACAATTGAAATTATTTTCACCATATTTTTTATTTCCATATTCTATTTAGAAACCTTTGCAAAACTTATGCAATTTTTTTCCATTTTGGGATTTTTTGAAATAAACAACGCAATTAAGAAAAATTGATATTGTATTATTGTTTGTCAGAGAGGTTTTGTGATTATTAAAGATTAAAAAAACATCCATATGTATCAAAGTAAAAAAACTTTGGATAAATCTTTTAGATGTTTGATATACTTTGCTGTAATGTTTATATTTTCAAAGAAGGTCTGATAGACAAACGGACCAAGAAAATTATATACTGTATAGTCAATAGAATAGGAAATCATAACAAAATGAATCCATCCGAAACAGCAGAAGAAGCACATTTTTCCTATAACGTTACGGACTAATTTAAGGACGGGCAGACAAAATGAATTACAGAGTAGCTACTAAAAATAGCTTAATTTACTCTTTACCTGCATATGACCGCCCAGACAATTATTATCAACTAATTTCCCCACGTTAAAATTATCAAAGTCAACTTCGATGTTTAGCTCTGAAATAAATACAATTGAAACTATTTAGAACTTATGAGAACTAAACTTTGCCAATAGTTTTAAAAGGCAAATATACTCTTTAAACTTGGCATGAAACAGTATCCATGTCTGTGTGTCTGTCTGTTATGAAAGATCTCGCTAATCGCTGGACCAATATTGGTCTCCTTTACAGTGTAGCTTCTCATAGAACCGAAGGTATTTAACTATTTTGAGGAAGGTTACCCTAAAGTCGCCCGTAGAAAAAATTGCCTCCCAATTTTTTTCGTTTTATAAGACTAAAATTTGAATATGATTGAGGTCGACCCCCCTTCGTTTCCACTTTCAGTGTCCCTAGAGGCCTCTTGGGTCATCAGGAAAAGAATAATATTCTCTGCACCTATAAGAAGCTTATTTTAAAGAAAACATCTTCTTTCTAGCTTTAGAAAACTACAAACACAGTCAGACAGACAAAAATCCTAATACTTTTATATACTTGGATTTATTTCCATGTAATTGATAAACGTACCTAGAAGTGAAGGTTTAATTCTGATGTTATACCAACAAACCAAAGACTTGCCAAGAGATTCATAATTTATGTAAGGACTTCTCACTATAAACAAAATAACAAGTTAAGAGATACATAATCTATATAAGGATTTCTCACTACAAATATAATTACAAGTTAATAAAATAAAAAAGACATCTACATAACACCCCATCCTCCCCCCCCCCCTTTCTTATTCTTAAAATAATTTGAAAATAGAGAGTGGGGGTTAGCTTTTTCTAGAACTAACCCCTATGGTGTATCCTAATCATACGGGTACTATGACTTAGGTGTCCTAACCCGTTTGAAGGGGCAAAGCAGAAAGCTGATATTGGTTTAGACTGAGTTTTTTCGATACAAATTTCGTGCAGTCGTCATTTACCTAATTTAGAGCTGCCTTGAATAGCCTCTATGGTCTGATTACATCCTTGTAGACAAAAACTAAATTCAAACAGAAAAGAAACAAACCAAATATAAATCATTCTAGCCATTTTAATTATTTGATTATTGTATAATGTTTACATCTGAAAATAACTAACAAACTCATAAACTTGTTAAACTGAAATAAATGATAAAGCGTCAACGATCAAAATAAAGCCACCCAAATGTCTTTCTTAATTTTTCATCTGAAAAAAAAATTCTTAGGACATTTCTTAGAATCAACAAGGATGGCAACGTTTATATGCAACGAAGAATAAAAATAATATGAACGGACATACGCACAAAGTGAAATAAAGACCAAATGTTCAGAGTTCATCTATGCATATGTATATTTATCTTTTGTTGCATAACTGATGTTATAAACAGGACCAGGTAACTCTTTTTCCTGGGAATCTTTACAAAAAAATCAGCAATTTATCTTAAATAACAGAAAATAAAATAACATTACAGATTAACAGACTGACAATTAAAGTAAATTATAGAGTAGCGTCTATACTAATACGAAGTTATTGTAAATAAGAATACCTACTATAAAGGGAAGACGAAGAAAGTCCTTCACAAATTAGAATGTTACGTCATAAAAACGAGGGATTATCCATCTCGTTTTTAGAGATTTTCTTTCCCACTCCTCCTCTCCTCATCCCTCATTTGTATGACGTCATTGAGAGACTTTCTTCGTCGTCCTATAAAGGGACAGACAAACAGACAAACACCCCTTGAAGAAGTTAATCAGAATACCTACATATACAGTATTTAAAAGAGATAGACAGACGGACATACATCATGCTAAATTACTGATATTATTTCATAGACTAACACTTAATGTAAAAAATGGAAGTTAACATTATAAATTATTTTTGCTTTAAGTACAGAGATAATAACTTAATAGGGTATCAATTTAGCGATCTTGTAACGTAAAACTTTTAACTGATAAGCAATCTAATGTTTGTATGTATTGCTATCTAGTTAAATATCTACTGTGCACCGGCCAATGGATAACTACCAGAGATATATTGACATAATATAAACAAGGGTGTGTTTATCCATGTGCAGAAAAATAGGTGTATGTCAGTTCTCATGCAGTTCTTTACTTCTTAATGTTGCATCTATTATTTTTGCTATGTATTTTTGAGTTTTATATTATTTTTATAAAAAAGTATCAATTTCCTACTTTTTTACTATTTTCTTGATTTCTTTTTAATATTGAGAAACCTGGTAAGATGAAAAGAGTTGTATATTTGACCATATTGCTTAATATGTTTCCAAGTTGCCCCATACTTGTCCCATACTTGTAATATACAGGGGGTAGGTTAGATGTATGGGATGGTATTATATCACAGTTAAATTTATTTAGAAGTTTTATTAAAATTTCTAAACAAGCTTGTCAATTTAGTCATTGCATATAAAATTATCATTTAAGTCTTTATAAGAAGGGTAAAGATTGTGTTAAAATTTTTTAGTTGTTTTAACTCCAACAAAGCATTTGATAGAACATTAATAAATAATAATCAATTTTTGAGTATCTTTTAATTTCTACTGGATAAGTACCGATTCTGGACCATATTAAAAACCATGTATCGCACTGTATCATAGACAATTTTTACACAACAAAAAAAAAAATAAAATTATAAATCCCTGGTTCCTCGGGGCTAACAAAACTGGATATTATATCATGTTTTGTTTACATTTTCTTATCAGCGGAATCTGTCTATAATGCGATGCGATAAGTAACTATTAGTCATGTTTCCATTTTTTTTTCATAGTATGGGGGAAAAGACAGCGAACATCAGGTAAATCCATCCCAAAGTCTGTTAAAGTCCCCTCCGGATTTTCATCCACCCATAGTATAACAAATATAGTAGATCTAGATCCATATCAGTAAATTGGACCAATAAAAAAAACTCAGTGTAGGAATAATCCGGCCGCACCATCTGTTAGAACATGTACACATTTTGGGTATGAAAGGGAAGTCATATTTTCATTTTATTCATTAATAAATTAGAATTGCTTAGGATAAATCTAGCTTTAGAGAAATCAAATCTCCGACTGCTATAAAACCTCTTTTTTGATTAGACGGATTATTGTGACTGACAGTCAATCTAGGGTAATACATCTATCTATTCAATAATCTCTCCTCTGCACACTGGGACCTCGGAGGATGGGGATAAAGGGAGGGAGGATAGGGATGCAGATTATGGGAGGAGAAGTTTTGAACGATTTAGATGCTCAGATAGAGAGGATTCAATTATTGTGGATACATCTTGCTGAGTCTTATCTTCTTGCCCAATATTAATGTAGCAGGCATCGAATATTATTATATATATCAATATAATAGGCAGAATCGATTTAATTAAAAAAGATTGTGTTTAAATGAAAATGTATAAATAAACATAAATTTATTTGGGCATTAAAATTTAAAACTTAGTCATAAAATCAAAAAAATATAAGATACAAATGCAAATGCCAAATAAAATCAGTTCTAAAAAAAATGTTAAAAAGGTGAAAAAGCAACATGTTTAAAATTGACCTACGGACTTTCTATTTTTGTGTTGTTATGCTTCCTTAATCGTACCTTTTGTATAAAATCGATAGGACAATTCTAACATGTATAAATTAATAAAAAAGCTAACCAAAATAATTGTTTAAAAACTTTTTTTCCTCCAATGGTATTTGAGTATCCACACATTTTCCCAATGGTAGCTGAGCATCCAAAAATGACCCCAATAGTAGCTGAATATCCACGTGGATACTCAGCTGGTATTGAGCCCAAAGATATCCTGGATCACTTTAAACTTTTAGAAACAAGGTAAATATGGGACACTCTTGCTCTCAAGGCTTTATGATCCTCTGCTCTAGATGTTGTTAAACTGGATATGACAAGCCGAATACGATTGCAAGCACAATACACATCTTTTATCAGCAAAAAAAAATTGGGTAAAACTGTTATTACTGCAATACTTAAAGGTATAATCGACGTGAAATATAAATCAAGTAATATGAATACTTGTCATAATGTATTTCATTTAATTATTCATTCCATTTATGTTTTACAATTCCTGTATATAATAATTTCAATTTAAACATTTTGATACTAATAATAAAATTTTCTAAAAAGGAAAAATAGTGAAAATTTGGCCTGTTTTAATACTCTACAATTTTTACAAGTGCTTTTAAAATTTGTGTACATTTTTACAAATATTAAACTACATCAAATTATTGCTACTATGATATTTGGACAATAAAATGTTTTTTGATTACAGGATGAATTATACATAGTTTATATGTTTAATAGCTACATTAAATGAAAAAAAAACATAAAAAGATTATATTTTCTTTAAATCATAAAAAAATCATAATTAATTTTAAAATGTTAGATTTAAATACTCAAATATAGAGGAAGTAGTATTTAACCAAAAGAAAAACTATTTGTAAAAACATGTTTTGTTAAATATTGTAAGATAAAATTTAATTCTAAAATAAACCAGGAAGAATTTTTTCATAGTTGTATTTAAAAACACAGGATTAAAACATTTTAATTGATAAATATTTTTCTCTTTAAATCACAGTCCACTATATTCATCATCAGCAATACCACAAGGAGGGGCAATCTGTAGGATTAACTGAAAAAAATAATATATCTGTTAATGATGTGTCCTAACCCAGCATGGCTACCAAGCAACCAAAACAACCTAACCTAAACTAAAAAACAGAACTAACTTCCCAACCCTTATTTTGATTTATTCTAAAATAAAAAAGTAGATTTCTGTGGTTGACTAGGTAATTTTAGGAAAACCACCCATATTATTTGTTCTCGTTTAATGAGCCAAGAAAATGTTTCTTAAATAGGAAATGGATGGCAGATATCTTTAACATGCAATGCCCTATATATGCATGTTTCCTGATTGTATTAGGAAGATTCTTAATGAAAAATGTTTAGTAGAGCTCTTTTAAGACGACTTATAATAATAGGAAAGCTTGGTTTTGACAACTCTACTTAATAGTTTAACATTTAAACACTCACAAAAAAAGGTTTATCACTAGATTATATATTGTATTCCGATCCAACTGGAATTAATCTTAACATTTTTAGTTTACTATCCGCGTAAAAACATCTATAATACAATGAGATAATTGTTAATTAATGACAGCTTTCCCCAGATGTTAAAATAAAAGATTATAAGATTGATTCCAGTATAGTTGGCCTCGAAGGGCCGGATGCCCAGGCGACTTTTTACTTCCTTATTCGCGAAAAATTTGTCTGTTATGGTTCTTTAGTATAATCTAACCAGTGAACAATAATTGGTACCGAAGCCAAACTGGAAATAATCTTACCTGTAGGAATGATGTTAATTTATCCATGAAGGTGAAAACATATCCATAATGAACAAAGGGAAGATACAAGATGGCTCCGAGTATCATGAAGGATATCGAGTACATATATTCAATCTAAAAATATCCACAATGAACAAAGGGAAGATACAAGATGGCTCCGAGTATCATGAAGGATATCGAGTACATATATTCAATCTAAAAATTAAAATACATACATATAGATTCCCCTGACATTAAGTTTATCCTAGTGTTTCCTTAGTCTTTTCATTTTCCTTATCATATCAGATTTTAAGGCTTAAGAAACCCTAGGAACCTTTATTGGATTTGGCCCTTTATTAAAATAAAGATTGGTTATTTGAAACCCTTTAACATTTGACAAAAATTTAGAAGCAGGTCCTAATAAAAATTAATTCATACAAAATAAATGATCAATTATCGGCCACTGTACATTTTAATTGACCGATGGTAAAATGCATACTATCATTGGTAATTCGTATTGTGTGATGTCATTTTTTATGAGGCACTATAATCTGCTTCAAAAATTTATATTAAGAGTAGATAGATGCTTTAGCACATAAACAGGCGCATTTTTCCCTTCTCTTGGTTTGCTATGGATATTATTATTGTTACATATGCCAATTTAAATGAAAATAATTGTTATACCTGTGGGTTATCGATGATAGGTGCAATAACAAGATATATACTGATCAATAACACTATAGCTGGGATAACAATAGGAACCTTAAAACAAATATTTAATAATACTATAATAAAAAATATAAATATTTTTTTGTCTGAATCATGATATTTTGATGACTAATGAGCTGATTGAGTTCTCCAATTTATTGAAACTTAAGTGGTTTGTGCTTTTTTACTTTAAGATTTTGGTTTTTGGATGATGTTAGGCAATTTTGTCAATTTTCAAATACAGTGCCAAAATGCATAGATTTCAATAATTGTGACAGAATGACGGTCAATATTTTTGGAGGTTGTAAAGGTAGGAGCATACAAATGACAAGAATGTTTTATTTGATTGGTGGAAAAGTTAAAAACTAAATGCCCTTTTGTTTGAGTTCTTTGCAAAATAAGAAAGAAAGAATATTACCTTGTAGGGCCTATTCATGTTGGGACATTTATATCTGAGAACTATTAAGGCTAACATAGACATTCCATAAAAGATCCACACGGTAAAACTGAACAAAAAATATATAAGATTCATGAAAAATGAAGAAGAGGATTATGCTCTTTACAGAACTGTAAATTGCGATATTTTTTTTTAATGAATCAAGAAGCAAGTACAAAATTATTTTATTCAAAGTAAGCAATAAAATATCAATTTTAATGCTTATGGAAATACACAAAAAACAGACAATAATACAACATAAGATTAAACTCGGAATTGTTTTGATTGTTAAAATAGTTTATTACCTGAAAAAGTCAATCAAGCCCTCGATATCACCTAAAAGAAAAAATTCATGTAGCTTTCTAGAATGGTTTTGGGATACTAAAAACACAATTATGGTAAGTTTTTTTTAAAATATTAAAACAAAACTATTTTCTTCATCATAATAAATAAATTTTCTACCTGACAGAACCATAGCCAGAGCAACAAAAGCATGGAACAGTAGAGCAGGAGCTGGGGTCAATTTCTTAACATGCACAAATGACAGAACATCAACAAGATGACCCTCACGGCTAGCCACATAGCACAGACGGCCAGCTGCAAAGATTGTGCCGTTGGCTGAACCAAATGTAGAGACTGCTACGGACAAGGGCATCAGCCAAGCCATGGGACCTTAGAAAAAAAATTAAATGTTACAAAATAAACTTTAGTGATTATAAATAAACTGAAAAAAAAGATATGTAAATTTTTATGATTAGTGGCGTGCATATGTTTTTACCATGAGGGTACAGGAAGCACAGGTAAACATTTTGGACACCCACCTTAAACTAAATTCGAGAGAGGTGTAAATGTTGTAATAAGACATAAAGAGGGGTAAGGGTATATTTTCGTCAGGTCAGAGGGTTACATACACTTAGGGGGGTGTAAAAAGTTTGAGCATGATTATTGATGAATCAACATCTTTGAAAGTGACATGACAATAAAATATTCTCCAATGAAGATATTATTGCTGCGCTAATTATTAAGTATAAAATAGTTTACCTAAGATTCTGTTACCAAAAGTGACGGCAACAGCATCACTAACCAACATCTCTGATGGTGACATGACGGTCAAGTAGGAAATATTGACAGCTAGGTAGCAGATTGTTACCAGAGGAATTGCAATTCCTGACAAAAAAAAGTGATTTCACACAAAGCGGCACTATGACCCTACCCCCCTTAATTTAAAATAAGGGTGAGTTTGTTTGTTTATTACTTTAGATCAAGTTAGGTTAAATTGGATAAAAACCTACAAACCCTTTTATTAAATTTTTTTCAAAAATAAGAGGAAGGGGTAGATTTAGTCCTTAAAAAGCAATTTTGGAGAAAGCTTCAATCAATTTGTTTTATACAGGTTTATGATTTATTAGGTTGAAATGGTACAATTTAAGTTATTGGATCTAAAAGTTTGTATATATCAAATATATTTCTAAGTAAATTAAATAAAGAAAGACGAGAAATTATTCAATGAATTATATCACAAAAATCACTTAAAAAGAAACTTACCAATAGAGAGAGGGAGATTAACACTGGGATTAACAATTTCTTCTGTCACATAATTGAGATTATTCCAGCCATCATAGGCCCACAGACCAGAGTAGAATGCTGTCGCTATGTGAGCAATATTGGTTGTAGTACCCTAAAAATGTTTAGTTTTAATTTAACAATAAACAGTGGAAAATATTTGTTGTAGTACTCTAAAACTAAGATAATAGGTCTATAAGGCTTTACTAGAAAGCTCTTTATAGTGCCTGTAAAACATGACGTCTTAAAATGCAAATGATCAATGATAGGCCAATACACAGACTGAATTACTAATGACAGGCCAGTATACATTTTAATTTAATCTAATGGTAGGCCAGTATGACGTCATTTTTATAGGAACTATAAAAAAAAACTTCCATCAAAAGATTTTTTTAAAAACTCAAATTTTACTACACAGAATAAAAAGTATGATAAAAGATTATTATAAGGTTAAAGTTGCAGGAATCATCATAAAAAAGAAATAGATTAGCGATATTAGGCAACCTGCTTGAACATAGAGATCTTAGTCAATCTGCTTGAATTTTGATATTAATGAACATGCTATAATACCTCAAATCCTTTAGCAACATGTTCATAGCTTCCTTCTGCTAGTTTGTAAACACCACCACCTTCAATAAAAGTATTTCTATAAAACTGTAGAATTAGATTAGAGCATTTTCTATAAAGTATCTTAGGCTAGCATAGCATTAAGGGTTTTCTCTGCTTTACATAGACATAAAGCAAAGTGTAGAACTTAGGAAACTCCTAGACTAGCCTAAGATGGTCAACCTAATATAACCTTATCTTCCTCCATACACAAATCTACATATACCAGAAAAACATAACTTTAAAAATTAAAACTGTCTATCTTTTTCTCTAATTAGGGGAAAATGTATCTGTCTTTAAAAACTTCCTGTATTTAAAAAAAACATCCTTGGACCTGTACGAAGCTTCACTGCAAAGTTGGACTATATCGGTTCAGTGGTTAGCAAGATCTTTCACTACAGACAAAAACAGCTTACTACTTTATATAATAGAATTTATTGTATCACCTATGATAATTGCAACAGCCATCAATTTACAGCTACAAAATACATTCTGCACTGATGTTGCAAGCTCAACAGACCTAAAATACAATTTTTTTTATTGTGTGGACGTATGGTATTGTAGGGAAACTACTCTGTAATTGATTTTTTTTCTGTACGTCCATATATAATATTATAGAAATTTTCCGGCTGCTCGGATTGACGGAAGGTTACTCAACGATGCTATCAAAATATAAATATCAAACTTTTTTATAAGAAATGGGAAAGGTTTCGCATATTCTATAAATATAAATCTGTTCTTATTTCCATCCAAGACTTTTTGCTTGTTGCTACTTATTGATGTTGTCTCTTATTTTAATTTTAGTTTTAAAAAGAAAATTTTTATTGAGGGGTGAGGATATTTTTCATTTTTTTTTTTGGGGGGGGGGTGGGTGGGGGTGTCCCCCCCCCAAGAAAATAGTTATAAACCTTCCCGGGACCTATGACAAGCTACCCTGTAAAGGAGAATCCGATCGGTTCAGCGGTTAGCGAGATCCTTCGCTACAAACAAACAGACAGACAAACGGACAAACAAACATCGTTCTACTTTGTATTTTAGATAGCAGGAATCTAAAGGGATAAAGAAATGGCTGATAAATAGATGTTCCTCCCAAAAATAAAAAAATATCCATTCGTGGTTGAAACGTTTAGACACTCAACTTAATGAACCAACCATTTAAAATTCAATAAAATGCCTCAAACTTGTCAGGTCAACGAAAAAGCAAAATAAATTGTGGACTATTGTGATAAACAGATAAAGTTGCCTCCCTCTATGATTTGTAGCAAATTATGAAACATTTTGTAGGAGATATTTCCTTAAATTACACTAAATCTACGTTTTCTGTAAAAGATAAAAAAAACAACAACATAAGTTAAACTGTTTGTAGATTATTTTCAATCTATATTTAGGCCGCTCAAAAATTTAGCTGTTCATGTTCTACACCACTGAAACTATTTCTGAAAAATATTTGTACAGAAAAGAAATTGTCTGGAATTTTGAAAATACATCCTTATGTTCAATTTAAACATAAAACACTCTTTTTTAAGAACCACTTAACATTGTAAAATGCCAAGAAAAATATTTCCAGTGTGGCCATGAAACCGGTCAAAATCCGCTGGATTAGAACTGGTTCTTAGCTATACTGAGCTGGATTTTTAAATCATTTTAGTGCTATCCAGATTGGGGTGCGCCGAATTTCAGCCAATAACAGCGCGGCATTTCATAAAATGCTGTGCTCTCATTGGTGGAAAGTTGGCTCACCCCGATCTGGCTCACCACTAAAATGATTTATAGATCCAGCTCTGAAAAAATCATCGTATTAATCTTATATATCTTTATTTTATTATCCGAGGAAAGCTAGTTTGTCTCTTATAATTAGCTCAGAGAGTGTTCACTAAAAGTTCACTATAGTGCACTTAAAGGCCTTTCATGTACTTGAATAAGTTTATTTTAAAAATTAATTTCAGTACCCACTTAAGAATCTAATTTACCATCCTTTGTGCTTTAGCTCTATATTTAGAGCCTTAACCACGGATGAGAATATGTATCCAGAAAAATTATTCCAGTATGTCTATGAAACCGACTGATATCCGCTGGATAAGAACAATAACCATACTGAAAAATATTGTATAACATCGTATTACAGACAAATTTCCATGAATATAGAAATTAAAATTATAAAATTAATAGCAGCATTCGGTCTCTCAGTGCTAACAAAACTGTTTTTTTTTCTTTTGCAAGATTCATTTTAATATTCGCGGAAAGATGTCAATAATGCGATGCAATAATTAACCCTTAACAGAACATGGAATGTTTGGGCATAATAACAGGTTTAGCCTAATAATAATTACTTGAACTCTTGGAACATAATACAAATGATATATGATGAAAGCTCTATCATAGCAATTATTAACTAAAGGGATTCAATATACTAATTAGCTTAAAACCTGCTTATGACTACTAAATAACTATCTTTAGAAGAATTGTTAACCTGTTTGCCCTGCCGTTCAGAAGATCTTGAAACAGAGTTCAAGTTACAGAATATAATAAAGCGTTTAGTGCATCATGCATTAAATTAAACGGATATTGGTCAAAGTAGCCTCGGACAAAGAAGCCTCGGACAAAGAAGCATCCAGACAAAGTAGCCTCTAGGACAAAGTATCCTCTAGGACAAAGTAGCCTCAGACAAAGTAGCCTATCTTTGTTAAGTAAATGTCCCAAGGCTACTTTGTCCTAGAGGCTACTTTTCCGGAGGCTACTTTGTCCAAGATCCAATTAAACAAATTATCTTAATTAAACAGTTCCCTGTCTTATTGTTGCCTGAACTGCTCAAAGCAATATACCACTTTAAACTTATTTACAAAAGTGTTGAAACTCCGGGGTAAAACGGGATTAGGAATTAATTTGATTTGTGTCAGAGCTGGATCTTTAAATGTGTAGCTGTAGCCGTGGCCAGAGGTACCAGGGGACCTTTAAATAAAATTGGCTACGCGTGGCCACGGATATGCGATATTTAAATCACAACCACTTTTTGAATTTTCAGTAAAACTATAAAGGAAAAAAATAATAATAATACGTAAAAACTTCAAACATTTAAAAATCCATGTTTTATTGGCAGCACTGGCAGTGGCGACGACTTCGACTACGGCCACGGCTATGGCTATGACTACGGCCAAGGCTACGGCTACACATTTAAAGATCTAGCTCTACTATTACAAAATTTTATTTCAATAAAAATGAATTACCTCCGATAGCAAATTGGAATCCGAAGGATTGTGCAATAGCATCTATGTCGATATTTCCTGTCCCTAAAATATAAAGTAATTATAATTATTTGTATATATCTTTACAAGCAGCTACATCCCTTGCATCTTGGGGCTCTTTATTGAAATGAGTAGGAATTATGCCGAACAATTGATAGATCAATAGCCTAAAATCATCCGAAGACTTACATTTTTAAATAAATAGCCCAAACCAACTCGGGACCTATGTATAGCTTCCCTCAAATGAAAGACTTAATTTGATGGTTTTAAAACTATCAATTTATTAATCTATCATTAGTCTATTAATCTATCTATAAACATGTCTGTTCATTTTTTTGTCTGTCTTTCTATCTAACTAATTCAAACCTGAAACAGCAGGGTTAGAATTTGAGGGAGCTTGATTAAAATTTGAGGGAGCTGGGTTTGGGACCAAGTTTCTGGCAGGTACATGATTACTAGGTGCCTGGGTTATCCTTAGATAAATGAAAATATTAAATAGCACTATTGATTTTAAAGCAGTAATGTAAAATAAAATATTATGACTATTTCAGTAAATGTAATGATTTAACCAGAAGTTGAAATATCATAAAGAACCTCTGCAGCAAGCGTATTTGTTGCATAAGTGCTGTACTTTTGTATATTGATAAGTAGTGGTGAAGGGCATAAGGCTGCAGTACAAAAAAGTATAATCAAATAAAAGCTGAAAAAAATATTTTTTTACCTTTGTTGATTTTGTTGAGGGAGAGTGTTCAGGAAATTTTGAGAGTTATCCTAAATTATAACTTGTTATAAAAATTGTTCCTTTACATATATATTTTTTGGCTATCAAGCGAAAAAAGGCAATGGCTTAGAAAACATCTCGTTATTAACGCCATCGTTAAAACGCCATCCACAGAGCATTTGATTAAAACACCATACTAGTTTGATTACTATGAATCATTGAATGGTGTTTGGATATTTAAATTTCATGCATTTAATAAATCTTTTTAAAAATGGGGTCTTTACATGTTGATAGGTTGAGTGTGAAATAAAATACTGAAATTATGTAGATTTAGCGCATTCTTAGATGAACTAGCGTTACAAAGTTAGGGAAGCTAAGGTTTATGTAGTGCAAGCTTTGTGGTAAAATACTTACAAAATTGAAAGATTGGATGGTTCCAGCAGGCAAGATACCAGAATTAAGGTTGGCCCTTGTTCCCCCAGCTGAGTTTAAACCATTATTTTGTCTCCCTATATCACCTAAAATTAAAAAATTTAGATAATTTTATTTCTAATCAAGCAAGTTACCTCGGTACTACGTCAAACACTAGATACGTCAAACAGTAGATGCGACAAACGCTAGACAGACAATGCGTCAAACGCTAGACAGACAAACAATAGATGCGTCAAACACTAGACTACGACAAACAGAAGAATTTTCAATTTCGCGACAAACAGTAGAATTTTTAAAGTGCGACAAACACTAGAAGCGACATACGCTAGAATTTAAACTTAAAAAAA
>LS048462.1:0-12616 GCA_900241095.1 Acartia tonsa | reverse complement strand
TAGAGCTAGAGGGCTAAATTTTTTTGTGTAAGTCCCCTGTGTTATGATGAATTTCCGACCTTAAGTAAGTCAAGGTCTATTTTCGCTTCCTTCACCCTTTTGTTTAACAACCTTTGTTTTTAGGTCCTTTTTTACTTAAAAATTTCAAACGGCTGTCATTTTCTTATTTTTGAAGCTAGAAAAATATTTTTTTCGAAAATGTTTATTTTTATGTAAATTTTATATTAGAAATCTCAAAACATAAATTTCGGAGGCTGCAGCTGCCAGCCGCTGCAGTCGGCGGGAAAACTCAAAATTCCAACTTTCAGTTATGTGTCATGCCCATATTAAAAAGTCAGTGAGAACCTCTTACAATATCATAAACACTTATTTTTTTATAAAGATTTCGGGATTTTTTTCATGATTTATCAAATAAACTCTTTCTTTTTTTTCTTTTTTTTTCATCTGTTTATCTATCTGTTTTGGAGCTTGGCTACTTATGTTTTTGTATGCAGGTACCTAATATACCTACGCAGACTGGTGCACTCAATATTATCTGAAAGTACTGGAACTCCCCTACACTTTATTTTCATCACTGATAAAAATACTAAGGTAATTATTTTCCATTAGTGTCAGGCTTTGAATTATCCGCTGAAATAGAACCGGTCCTAATATATATTGAAAAATTATGTATTGCATCGTATTACAACAATTTTTCATGAATATTATAATGAAAATGATAATATTTAAACCAGTTTTGTTAGCTCTTGCCTTCGGCATCTCGGGGCTAACAGTACTGGTTTAATTTTATAATTGAACATTTTTGTATCCGCGGAAAGCTGTTTATGATACGATGTTATAGATAACTATTATTCTTTTTAGTATCGAAGCTACTCTATAGATCCAAATATATAATTGTCTTTTTTATGATAACTTTCACCTTTCCATGCCTTATTCTATGTTAGAGCAATGTGACATTCTTAACTATTACTGGATCAGTGGTTGCGAAGCACACCCAAAAATATTTGCAAATCAAGGGGGTTTGTGTTTTAGAGGATGTATTTATCCCCCTTAATTTTGCCAAAAGAGATGGATACACCCCCATTCTTCAATCTTATGATCTGGACTTTATATGTAAATTCAGATTTTCTTCTCTATAACTCACTTGGCGCGTCTGTCTCCCTGTCAGTGTCCATGTAATGGAAATAATAGTTATTTCTCGCATCGTATCATGAACGCAAATATATAATGTAATAATATTAATAATAATATTTAATAAGATTAAACGAGGTGCTGAAGGCACAGGCTAAAAAAACTGGCTTTAATCTTATGATTGTACATTTTATATTCGTAGAAAGCTGGATATAATACGATGCTTGACATAGTTTTTTTGTATGGATGAGAACCGGTTCTTGTCCACCGGATTCGAATGAATACGAGAAAATATTCTTCGATATTGTCATCAATTTAGGTTGCTAACATGGACTTAACTTGTTGGTTAGTTCGTTCATCAAGTACGTAGGGAGGAGATGGGGTAAAGGGGGTGGGTGGGATGGTGGATCGTTATTTTAGCCAGCTACAAGTTTCACTTTATCAGAATACATGATAATCTGGTGTAAGATTTAAGTTATCTAAATGTGTTTAAATGGAAAGAATTTTTCTTTCTCTTCTGCAAGATAGACATCTTAAATTTGTTATGAAAATCCACAAATCAAGAAGCATCTACACTATGACTTACTTACTTTAATATGTTATGCTTCTTTTGTAATCATTAAATACCTATATTTGCGACAACTTTCATTACACAGAAACTGCTCATACTTTTATTTAGTTATGTTATATGAGTTTTTTCTTATATGAGTTATTTGACACTTTTAAAAATTGATAAAATTTGAATTATTATATTTTATTTATTAGGAAGTTATACCATTTGTGTTCAAAGAAGAATTAGGAAGAATAACCACAATGAAGTTAATTAATACAAAAGATAGAAGTAAGGCACAAAAATATTGGAAGCTTCCTAGGTATCTATTTATTTAAGCATTTTAACTTTAACTGATCCATAAAATAATTATCTCAAAAGTAACATAGTTTTTTTATGACTGTGTTTTTAATATTAAAGCTACTCTACATAATTTACTTTGTCTGTACGTACATCAGTCAGTTTGTAATGCTACAGGGGGAATGTGATTTTCTCAGCTGTGATTCAAGATAAACGGCTGATTTTTTTGTAAAGATTTTCTATGACAATGAGCATGCAGTATGTAATTTATGTAATCTGTCCGTCATGCTAATATCTAAACAAGGATGACAACATCCATAAAGCGAAGCACTGAAATGGATGTTATCAGTCTTGTTTGTGCAAAGAACAGGTGCCATTGAGGAGTGGGGTTGGAAAGCTATACATTGGTTTCAAAAATCAATCTTTTATTCTTACTATTTAATTAATAATTGTATGTATGATATTTCAGATTGAAAGTTGATTTAGTTGACATAGATTATTTTAATAAGAACCACAGAAAAGAAATAGGTAAAAGACAGTAAGCCAAATATTTATCGTTGATTTGATACCTATATTTGATTCAAATATTTCTAACAAAATTTTAAAAATTAACTTGATCAAAGGGTTGGTATATTCTCCCCCCCCTCCCTGAATACATTTAACAATTGAAAATGGAACCAAATGAATAAGAACTTTTAGTACATACAGAATAAAGAACATCCTCCCTAAAACAAAGCACAAAAGGATTAACAAATCTTTTTTTTTTAATTTAGATGCTTACAGAAGAGAATTATGTTTTAAAGAATTCAGTTATACTGCAATGGAAATAATGCCTTTTGATTTTGATTTATCTTTTTTTTTAAAATGGCCTAAAACTAATGAAATATCAGCAGTAAAATAAAGTAGAAAAAGAATATTTAAACTCATGAAGTATATGCAATTTAAAGTAGTGATGAATTAATCAATCATTAGTAACAACAATAACTATGATTACCATTTTTAATGTATATAGATTTTTGCATTTACTTTTACTTTAGTTATTGTGTATTTTTCTGTAATTTAGTTAGTTATTTATTGAATCTCTTGCTGCATAGTATATCAATCTAAAGTATTAATTAGGTACTATCATAGAGTTTATGCAAAATAAAATAATCAATAATCATACCTATTATCTAATTTTGATACTTACACTATACAGATTAATGTTTATCTTCATTTTATGTTTTTATTTTATTTTCTTTGAGTTGTTGACTCCTTTAAAGTTTTGGAAAGTTTAAATTGTAGAAAATTTTTAGTAAATATATAGTTTTACTGCATAGAGAACAAACTGACCAAGCTAAATTTGCTTCACTAAGAGATGGGATTGATAATGAGTATTTTTTTTTAAGTAGACTTTTCCCTTTTAAATTGGGTTGAGAAATGTTTCTAACTGAATATTTTTTTATAGAGAATAAAAAAAACGGGTTTTAAAATTTAAAAATCAAACGGCTTGCTCACAGGATCATTTTGCTGAAAATCCAGAAGAAACAGCAATAGCATATTCAGGCACCAACCTTAATCATGAATGTGAAAAGGTGAATTTTGCTAAAATTTTAAATTGAAAGCCCCTATTTTTCCTTTTTCAACTGTATTTCTAACACAAAAGTAAACACAAGAAGAATTGAGTAAATCAGAAAAGTTGAAATTCTGAATAATTTCAACTTGATTTTTAGGAATTATATTGGCTGCAATTTCTTTTACCTGGAATATTACCAAGCGTATTTAAGAAGATTATTATTATTGATGTTGATCTAAGGTTCAGGTAATCATTAAAAATAGAAATAATTGAAACCAAAAAATATTTTGTTATCATAAATAATAAAAAAAATCTTGTGTAATCAGAAATCTGAAAATCATACCAATATCCGAAAAAAGATTCTCTAAAACCTTTAGGTTTTATCTCCAAATTTAACTTTTAATAGAAATCTCTTCTAGAACTGATGTTATGAATCTGTATGAATACTTTGATCACATGAGCAGGTAATTTGTAGAAGTTATAAATTTTTTTAGACTAGGGGCACTTAAGAAGGGGGGAGTTGAATTTGATAACCCAATTTTATTTTAGATTTAAAAAGAAAAAAGAATTTTTTTGTGGGGGGATTAACACCCTTATTCCTCATTTTTAATTATAGTTTTTTAATTACATTTTTTAAGGGGGCTAATTTTTCATTTGGGGCGATTTCTCCCCTAAAATAGACCATACCAAGATTTATGAGAAGCTACCTTATAAAGAAAAACCATATGGGTTCAGCGGCTAGCAACAGACATACACTCAAACATTCTGATACTTTCTATTTTCAGTGAAGAGTCATTAGGACTTGGAAAAGAGTGGGCAAATGAGGCATTAGGAACATCTTGGTACAGAGGGAGAACACTGACTGGCATGCAGTATGGGGAACCCTATCCATTTACACAAGTACATTTTTTTTGTGATCCATTTTTTTTCCAGTATCACTTCAAAAGTGATTTATATCTGGTGGATTAGAACCAGTTGTCAGCAATACTGAAATATTATGTATAGCATTGTATTATATCCAGTTTTCTACAAATATAAAAATGTACAATCTTAAGATTGAAACCAGTTATTTTTAGCCTGTGCCTTAAGCATTTTAAAAAATGGTTATAATCTTTTAATTGCACATTTTTATATCCGCGGAAAGCTTTTATAAAATGATAGGATAAATAACTATTAACTACTGAATAAAAAAATGTCCACTTTCCCAATTTTTGGTAAATAAACAAATACAGGGTGTAAAACCCTTCTAAGGGCGATATCTCAATGAAAAAAATGCTACCTTCCAAAATACAACTTTTTGAACCAAAAAAAATATTAGGGGACCTTTTGTAATTGTTAAAAATTCTCAGTTTCTGTGATGCTAAAGTTTTCACAATTATAGGTATCAAATAAAAACTTCACAGATTGCAGATGTGGGGAGGGGGGTAGGGTATCATTCCCGTCTACTGGTAGTAAAGGCTACTGGTTGTTAATAAAAAGTAATTAATAAAATAATGAATTTGCAGGGTGTAAATTCTGGAGTAGTTCTGATGAATTTAGAAAAATTAAGAAAGGACAGCAAGTATAAAACTTTGTTCAGCCCCAAAAAATTAAATAATTATCTGACTGAATTGAAAATACTAAATCTTAGTGATCAGGTATGTTTAATAGTATGATACCTAATAAAAAACAAAACAAGATTGACAACATCCATAATAACGAATATTAAGACAAACAAACTGCTTAAGTACAGGATACAGTTTAAGGACATACTAACATTTTTAGAAATTGATTATAGAGATGTTTCGCTTATAATTTTGTACCTTGTTGTAATAGGATTTTTTGTGTGCAAAAATCAGATGAATAGGATATAGATAATTATATCCCACAAAAAGTTTTAGTCAAAAATCTTTTAAAGGGACGTACGGACATTCTGGTAACGACTATAAAGTTGCTTTAGCTTCCAAAATCATACCTAACTGTTATATGAATTATTATGTAAAGTTTGAAATCGAGAGGTCAATTCTAACATGACTAAATGAACGAAAATTTACAGATGGAGACATACTTTTAAATATTCTGTTTAAATGTAAAAAGTATAAAATCTTATTTTTTTGTTTTAGATTGTTTATGTTTTAATCAAATGGAAAGAAAAAAATCAGGTTAATTCTTAATGATTATAAAAACTTTATAATGAATACTTTAATTTGAATAAAATTTTAATTAATTTGACTAAATTTAAAAATAACTTTTTTAAGGTTTATGTTCTTCCTTGTCTTTATAATTATCAGGTAATACAAAGCATTAAAAGATAAAGGATCAAAACTAAGTTTTACATAATATTAGAAATGACTGTTTATTACAGTTTATAATAATTTTTAGATCCATGTTCCAAAAATATTTGAGGATAATGGAATAAAGTTGGAATTTCCTTCCTGCAGAGACTGTTATCCATCTGATTATTACTATTGTAAAGGTAAATTGAAAAAAAAGCCTTAAACTATTAGAACGAATTTATAGCATAGCTTAAAATAGTAGGCAGTCAAGACATTTAAGTGGTGAGGTAAAGGGGTGTTTACCTTAGTTAAACAAATTTATGGCATAACTTAAAATAGAAGACAATCAAGACGTCTTAGGGGGGGGGGGGTTAAATTGGTACCCCATAAATTTTTTTAAAAATTAGTTTTTCCCCTCCAAACTTTAAACCCCCTATAAAAAGAAGCTTGGGCGTTCTTTATTCATTGAATTCAAATATTCTATTCATCTCTTGTAGGGTGTTTGAAAAAATTGGATCATTGCCTGGAAAGAATATAAAGTAGCGGTTTCGTCGTATTTTCATAGTAGCTTTTGAGGGGTTATTTTAGGTCAGGTTAGATAAATGTCAATGATGTTAGAAATAGGAGAAGAGGCGCTGTAAAAATAAGACGCAACCTGCTACATCGTTTTCATGATCCAAAACTTTCTCTAATCTATCTGATTTATTAGGAAGGCAAAATTTTAACTTTTTTACATTTTAATTAAAAATTATAGAAACTTTTATTTTAGGTGATCCATTGATTGAGCATCATAACCATGATAGAAATATAAAAGATTTATTATTTCCAATATTATACAAATATAACAATTTTTTCAAGCTATCAACTTGGTGTGATTTACCAGAATGGAAGCATTGTTATTGATCTGATTTTATTATTCTATGTATATTTGTAAGTGTGATGAAAATGAATAAATGAAAATACATGTATTCAGTTAGTTTTTATAGTTGCGAAACTACTCTATAATTCTAAATTACCATCTGTCTGTCCGTCTGAAACGTTTTGGGGTAAGCGTGATTTTGTCAGCTCCGATATTCAAAGTTTTTGTGGATAAACGAACTAAACTAGTGACTTCGACCTTAGCCTCTAGGTTCCTTGCCCCAAGAGATGGTAGGAAGTCTCCCTCTCCCTATATATATATCCATAGACACAGTGTTTCGCCCTTTTAGGGCTTATCAGTATGGCTCAATTCATCAAGAGTTAATTTTGCACGTGGCGGGGGGGCTTGAACCGGGAACCCTTAGATTACCAGGCCAACACCCTACTCATTGCGCCATTACCCCATGACGAGTAAAGAATAAAATTTCGACCAAAGAGCTCAACCAACTTATGATTAGTTGGGGGCCTAGCACTTATGGCTAATTAGTACGTCGTTTTTAAGATTTGGAGATGTTATAATTCCTCTAATTAAAGTTCTTTGCCATAATTTGTCGTCTACCTAAAAAAAACTGAAACGGATAATTAAACACACGTATTTTTTTATATGTTTGCAGCTTTTACTGTACAAAGAAGAAGATTTTTTTAAAGGGGGGAGGGTGAATTCGTCTTATGGGGTTTCAACCCCAGGACGTGGTTGGGATTTCCCCCCCGCCTCCATATTTGGTTTTGTTCACAGAAAAAAGAAAATAGCTTAAAACCCTCACAGGTCCTGTATCTTTATACTTCAGAATCTTGTCGGTTCAGTGGTTATCAAAATCTTTAGCTTCAAACAAACGAACAGACATAGTTCTACTTTGTATATCTATAGTACAAAGTAGAACGATGTTTGTTTGTTTGTACCGAAGGATCTCGCTAACCGCTGAACCGATCGGGTTCTCCTTAACAGGGTGGCTTCTCATATGTTCCGGGAAGGTTTATAACTGTTTGGGGGGAGGGTACCACCACCCTCCAAAGAGAAATCACATAAAAAATCGAAAAACAAATTTCGTATCATAGAGACTTGATCGCCAAATAGATAGGTATCGTAGAGACATGAACCAAAAACAACAAATATTTAAAGTGCAAGGATATTCAGTGATTAGACAATATACTTTAAACTAATGTATAACAGTAAATGTCAAAAGTATGGACGCTGCTAATTAGAACCAACCAATAAAAATATTAAAAGATATCAAAAGTTTTAAAGCCAATGATTGAGAGAAAGTGTTTATTGAAAACTGTTGTTGTTGTATAATTTCTGTTGTACATTTTTTATGGATCTTATATGATCGATATATTATTACTTGGATGTTTGCAGCTTGCTAAAATAACGATACCCCATGACCCCATCCCCTCCAACTGGATGAACGAACTGGTTAATAAATGAGGTCCATATTAGCAAGCAAAATTTTCCCCTGTCAAATATATCCATGTATATCCTATATCCAACCATTTCTTATATTTATTGATATGCATATTTTAGGTATGTACGATGGTCAGGAACATACACCCAAGCTCCTCCCGTGCTCACACACAGTCTGTCTAGAATGTCTTATCAGGTGAGCTTTATAAGGAATTAGATATTGTTTAATTCATTGACATGCAGAGGGGGGGAGGGGGTGGGTGTTGTAGGGAGTGATAACACCTTCTTTAATATTGAAATTGGGATGCCTGCCTTTCTCCTTTTTACCCCCTTAAAGTTTATACTTCTATTACAAAATCCTGGACGACGAAGTACACTTAATATTTTCGTCCTTATTTCAATGGAAATATAGTCTTTTTATTGCTTGAAGTTTCCCTAAAAAAGCAATGCTCGGCAAATTCAGCTATTCATCTTATGCTACTTAAATTCTCCTTTAACTTTATTAGAGGAATTTTCATTTTGGATATCTTAAGTGAAACTCTTTGTTCATCTTATTTTAATGGTTGAATTATCGTTATAAAATTTCTTTTATTCCTCTTACATCTTTTTTTTCTCATAAAAATCTCTTTAAATATTTCCAAACGCAAAGTTTTCTACTATAAGGGACCGTCCGTATGTCCATAACGGTTAGCCCCTTTCGTTTTTTTGTTTGTCCTTTCTTCTGATTTTGGAGCTTCGCTTTTTGTCATCCTTGTTAAAAATATGATTATGATGTTCTAATACTCTCAAAATTTGACAGGTTTATTCAATTGCAAATATTTTTGCAAAAAAATTGTTTCCTCCCTCTGTATATTGAAATTTTAGGTTGAGTTTTAGATACTTTATAGGTCCGTGAAAGATATTATTTAAATTAGCTACTTAGGCATTTAAATCTGCGATGTTGAGTTAATACTTTTAAGTCTGACTAGTTGATTCGCCTCTAGCCTCTGCAGGATTGTGAAGGAAGTCTGAAAATAGCCTAAAACTACCAAAAGACATTTTTAAAGCCACCCTGAAAAGTACAATCAATTCGAACCTGCAGTTTCTAAGTTCTTTCGCTTCAAACAAAAAAACCTTGCTACTTTATATAATAGGATATAGATGGTTAAAAGAAGAATCTTATTGTATTTTGTGTGTATTTTTATGGGTTTATTCTGTTTTTGATTTTTCGATTTTTGCAAATTAGGGCATTAGAGAGGGTTGGGGTATAGATTCTTTTTAAAATATGAAATTGGGTAGAACTACTTTTTCGTAGATTCAAACTCTAATAACTATATGCTACATATTGTAAAAAAATAAATAGAAATCGAGGACCATATCTATTGTTCTGCGTTCATAAAATTCTGTAACCTTTGCAAATCTTCAAACCATACATATTACATATACTCTATTTTACAGTATTCTATGTCTTAAGTTACAAGAACAGAAAGTTGCGCAAACCTGTAAACCTCACATGACCTCTTTAGTATTTATTCCGTGGCAGCAAAAGAATTGAATTCTATATAAAATATTCTCTGCCAGCAGAGACTGCTGCAACAGGAAGGATTGCAAAATTGTGCATTTTTAACAGAGTCATGCAAATTTCATTACTAATGCCATCAAAATTTTGGTCCTACTTCTAACCAGAACTGATTTGTATTAAAACAGCATATTTAACAAATTAGCAACTTTTTATATAATCCTATTTTGCGTAAACTTAGGTTCAAGAATGATACTATTATTAGTTTCTAGTTTGTTAATTGGCCAAACATAAATTTCAAAATACCTTCCAATAATTACTATTTTCATAGAATTATATACATGTAGTTGGTTGTTGTTTTAAGAAATACTATACAGGGCTCGGCAGGCAGCCGCGACTAAGCATCGAGTTAAAATCTATTTGCATGCTTTGAAATATGATTTAAAAAGAGGGATCGCCATTTTTGGGTCAGAGTAAGACTTCCAGCTGATTTTTAATATTGTTAAGTTGTAAGTTGATTTCCCTGAGTTTTACAAGCGGCGGACGCGCGGCTGCCGAGCCTTGGCGAAAAAAATGTATTACTTTTTAACGTAATGTAGGAGCAGCCTTTTTCATTTCTCTCACACTATCTGTATTTCTTTTTCTTTGTTCCTTTCTGTACTTGTCTTAATTTCTGTTTTAAAGATTCATCCAATTCTGAGAAATATTCTTTAATATTTTTTTGCAAAAAAAGTTTTATATTTTACTTTTAAAAGCATTTTCCGAAAACTTTCGAGTGCTTTGTAATTATACTAAAGGCTAATTATCTAGCATTAATGGGATTTATCAGAGAGGTGAGTGGGTGCACCCCTCCCCCCCCCTATATCTACTTATAACTAGCCTCTAGGGCCTTAACTCTTGAGGGTAAGAAGTAAAATTCATAATGGTTTGTTCCTTTCCCTGAACGAAAAGTTTTAAAAAGAAAATGTCTTAGATTATAAAGACACAGACTCTCTGAGATAGGCAGACACACATCCTATCGCTTTATATAAGGATATTGTTGTAAAATGTACATATAATGTTTAACTTAACATCCTTAATAATTTTGTTTGCTAACATAATGCATTATATTCTGTTATGTATGGTACAAGTGCAATTTTATCTCAAAGTAGGCACAGCTTCATGCTTCAAGAATACAAATAAACATTATATAGACAAAAAAATGGGTATTAAGGTACTTTTTCAATAACAATAACTTTTTTAATGTTGCAACGATATATTTACTTGGATGTTGCACCAGATTTTCATGTACTCTAATGAAAACTTATGAAACTTGTGGCTGGCTAAAATAACGATCTTCCTATCCACCCCCTTTACCCCATCTCTTCCCTTTGACCAATAAGTGATGTCCATGTTAGCAACCTTAATTGATGAAAAAATTTTCCCTGTCATAATATCCACGTATATTCTACATACATTATTGTTGCATTATTGTATTATTGTAGTAACTACTTTTAAAACAAAGAAATATAGAGTAGCTTTGCTCCTAATCATACATGCCTAAACGTTGAGAATTGTTAAATATTGTAAGCAGGTTGTGTTGTGTATGTGCTATTGTGTATTCCATGCAACAAATGTATTCTGCAAAACTACAGAGAAATGTTTCTAAAATAGCAATTTTTGATTTATGGCAGGATAAAATATGTATTTTACATTGGATTGGAAATTATTATGGTACCCAAAGTTGTAAAATCTTGTTCTCTAATTCACTTGCTTAAAACTTTGGGTATATTGATTAAAGTTTGTTTGGTTTGTTTCAGCAAGCACTCTCGAACCGATGATTTTAATCTAGTAAAGGGGGTAATTATGTTGAGTATCACAGGGATATACTTCAATTTGTCGTCCTTTCCCTCAAGATCACTGTCAAGTTATACGTTTAAATAAAGTAGCAACATTTATGTGAAAGGCAGGAACATCCTTACTCCTGCTCAGTATGTTTGTGCGAGTGTTTACAATATATTGTAGGATTGTCATTGCTTAGAAATGGGTGTGCACTCATTTCCACACATGATCATCCCTTACTCCTGCTCAGTATGTTTGTGCGAGTGTTTTTGCAAAAAATTGTAGGATTGTCATTGCTTAGAAATGGGTGTGCACTCATTTCCACACTTGTATCACAGTATTATAGACATTATAAATCTAGATGTTCCATCTGACTCCAATATTTGTCAAATTTAAAAAGTAAATTCTAGCAGACAAACACCTTTATTTATGCTTGTTATAAACGAGTCTTTCTAATAATATCAGGGATGAAATTTCCGAAGAAATAATTTTCCGAAAGCTAGTTTTATCTTAAGAAGTTCAACTATTCATAGCCCACTTATAATACATGTAATGTCATATGCTTCACATTACACGATCGGAGAAATTTTCTCATAATATAACAAAAATCTGTACATTTTCTAATCAATAGTATGATTGGTTAGTTCCTCCAAAGTACAATCTAAATTTATCCTTTAACTTTCACATAAAATAAACTTTACTTATTGTGTATTTTTGGCAAATTGTTGATGCGGAGGTAAATACACACCTTTTAAATCACTTAACAACGTATTATATCATATCACTGTATACGTTCATTGATAACTATACATTGATTAGATATTGAACTGGTCCTAGAAAGATAGAACATACTTTCTAACCATCCTAAATATATTTTAATCTTAATTTAAAATAAGTAATATGCTAGTATTTTTGTAAATGGTTCTCATTAGACAAATTAAGTTTTTAAGCCTTAGATTGATATGATGGAAGGTTAGATAGAATTGCATTTCCCTCTCCTAAAGAGAAATAACCCCAGAGAAAATTATATATATCTTATTAAAAGCGAAGCTTTTCTATAATTAGGGTCGGTCCGTCCGTACGTCCGTCACGGATAGCTTTTTTCGTTTATTTAGACAAGTTAGAATTGTCCTATCGATTTCAAATTTTGCATGGTGATTCCTTTAGTAGTTAGGTACGATTTAGA
>LS048458.1:1757-12821 GCA_900241095.1 Acartia tonsa | reverse complement strand
TTAAAACCTGTTCTGAACCATACTGAATGAATAATAAGCCATCTATAATAAAATGTAATAAATACTCTATTTTTATTTCTTTGCTTTTCATTTCTTGATTTCAAAAAAATATTTAAATTTCATTAAAGGATCGCATCTGTTTAAAATTTTATTCAAAAAGCTTTGATTGTTTTCGTTCTTTTGTTGTAGTAAAAATTCCCATAGTAACTTTAATTTTAGCAGTGCCTATTTTTGAAAACAAATTCTATATAGGAGGGTTGACTTCCCCTTACCTAAGAAGCCCCTAGAGGCTAGGGGCGAAGCCGCTAGTACTTAAAAAAGTAATTTATTTCATTTAGTAAATTTTTAATTTAATTATTTTAAATTTTAATAACATTTACAAGCAATATAAAAAGGGCTTTAGGTAACCCAACAACATATTTATAAAGTTTAATTGATCAACAGAATAATTTGGTAAATAATTTTGATAGGAATTGAAATGGTTGAAAAGTTTGGACACTATTATGTACCCTTCCCCCCTTAAGTTATTTTTGAAAATAAATTCTATATAGGAGGGTTGACTTCCCCTTACTAAAGAAGCCCCTAATGGCTAAGAGTGAATAATTTTGGTAAGAATTAAAATGGTTGAAAAGTTTGGACACTATTATGTACCCTTCCCCTCTTAAGTTATCCCCTGATTAAAAAAGTAACAGCTTACAAAAGGAAAAAATGTACTAGGTATAAATAATAAAATAGATTATAAAAATGTTTTTTTTTTATCATAATAAAAGACTTACGGAGCAAACAAATATACATATAACTTTAGAGAAGTTTTGCAACTAAAATTAGAGAAAATAAAATTTTTACCTGCTAAAGATTAATATTTTGATCACTATAGCTTTTCAAAAATTCACTCAGTTAATCAAAAATAAAGCAAAATGCAAATGATAGATATATTATCAATAATAATAAACCTTATAATCACAAATATAATAATTAATTAATTATCATGTAGTTCACATACTTAAAGTTTCATAGCTATCGCACAACTACTTTAGCTTAAAACCATCTCTCTCTCTCTCTCTCTCTCTCTCTCTCTCTCTCTCTCTCTCTCATATCTCTAGGAATTCCCAGAGAACTTCTTAGGTCTCAGAGAGCCGTTGAGAGAGATAGAGAGAGAGATAAAGAGTGGTTTACTTGAGAATTCATATTTATACACCTCCTATTAACCCCCTCCCCCCCATTCGTACAAAATGTTATTGTACCGCCACGGAAAAGTTCACGCGCTTAAAATGCGCCTAAGAAACCGTCAAATTGACGTCTTATTGCAGTGAGGGTGTCCATTCGAATCAGCTGAAAAAAAAACATAAGGTTAACTGGCTAATTATGTAATGAAATACATTGAAAAAAAAACATTAGAATTGAATAATAAGATCTTTCTGTTTGTGTGTGGGATCCTTATCTTCTTTTGTGTATATGTTTTTGTTAGGAATTTGCCAAAAGCAGTTTTGCCATATTATGAATACCATGTTCAAAGTAATTGTGTTTGGATACAAATGTCCCTATTATTAAGTAATAAAAGGTAATAAAAAAATATACTTTTGTCACAAAAATTTTTGTAATACATTGCATGCACTCCATTCGTTCGTGTGTGGCAATTTAAACGCGCGATCTAGCTTCTCAATGGTCAATAAAATATTAATCTATCTAGCCATACATCTATCTATCTATCCCTAATGTGTTGGTAAGATTTTCTTTCAAATATTTGTCGGGTTTTGTTCCCACGGATAATGATTGTTTATTTCCAAATTACAAAGCACGCCTGCTTCTGGTAGGTCAGAATTATGACTCTGCTCGGATAAAACTTCAGTCCATTTTTTTCTTAACATCTGAAATTTCCATGTTCTATTAAACCATTTGACCCTGGACCCTACATCAGAAAATATTTAAAGGCAGAATTAATCTACTAAGGTCTTGCTGAAGAGAAAGCAAAATAAATAGGTATTCATCACGGATTTGCGTCTTTGGTCACAGTGCAGTTTTGTGTTAAATAATAAATTGGTGGTATTTTGATTAAAGTGTTTAAAGATGAGTATTAAATCTAGAAATATAACTTCTGTTATATATTCTTTTCATTAAGTGTGTAGGCAAATGAATGAATAAACATGTTTAATAACAGGTATTATTTCATTTTTAAGAAAATAATATCAAGAAGAAAGATAATAAATAGACTTTAATGATTATTTGTGAGTTCTTTTTTGCTCATTTCTTTATTTAAATAAATTAAATGTTTAGTTAATCTAGAACAAGTGTGATATCAGTAATAATTTTCTTTTTCTAACATTTAAAAATTTCAGAATACAGAACTTTGATGCATTTTCTTAAATTCATTAATAAACCTATATAAGTATTATATGAGGTGTTAATTTAATTAAAACTCGTCTAGAAAAACTTGAGGAATTTGCATTCTCTAAATTCAACCTATTGACCTAAATTATTACTTTATGCATATTTTTCTGTAATTGATCTATTCTGCATCTTGCTTTGTCTGGAAATTTTTCAAAACATTTGATTATCTGTGTTTATTTCATAGTTTTTTTCATGCTGTTTTACCTTAGAGAGCAAATTTAAGTAAAAAATGTACTTATATAAAGCACCATACAGATTTCAAACAAAAATGAATGCATGTTCAGAAAGTTATTCTGTAAGAAACAACAAAGGATAAAGCAACAAACATAAACTGTCCTCGGGGAAAAACAAAACTTCCAAGTTGATTATTTATTTACATAAGTTGGCAGCTTTCATTGGAATGTATTTTGTTTTTTATTGCTGATAAAACATCTATACTACATATTTGACAAAAAATTAAAATTAACATATTTTGTTATCTTTTCTTTGATATAAAAGTGATTATAATACTACAGAGCTGGACAAAGTGTCTCAAAAACCATACATGTGACATCATAAAAATAAGGGAGATGAAAGCAGAAGTGGGTAAGAAAACGCCTAATAAAGAGAAAGATAAACCCTTATTTTTATGACGTCAAAAGGCTAATTTTTTAAGACACTTTGTCCAGCTACAATACCACACATGATTTCACAATCATGATATTTTATTAAAACTAAGGTTTGAGTATAAAAAATCATCACCAAAACTGTTTAAAATGACTTAATAAAAACAAAAACAATCGTGTTAAAAACAAAATTTAAAAATGGTATGTTTACGGTTGCTGGCGAGTGCCCTAGGTGCGGCGCATTTCCGGTTAGTTAGTTAGTGCGTGCCACTTCGAGGGTATGGCTCAAACAATGCAAGACTATTTTGTGTATGAAAAATAATTTGAATTTTCAAATTGATAAAGTCAAATTTATTTTGGATTATTTGGAAAACATTTAAACCAATTAAGCACTCCAATTTAGGAAAGCATTGCATATGCCTTTTGCATGTTTTATGCAATTTTTTAAAAACTTTAATTAATTCCCAACTTCGAATACCTACCTTAGTTGCTGGGGACACAGCCGCTAGTAAACATTAAAATACCATTTAAAAATGATACCTAATATAGATTTTTTAAAATAAAAATCAAGCTAGCTTATTTTGGACAACACCGCTCTTGGATATTGATTAAGGGGGGTGTTGGTCATACCCCTCTTCCCTTTAAACTTCTTTGTCTTAACATTTTTAGGATAACAAACTCCCCTTGCAATTCCTTCTTCCCTTCTATCTATCTATGAGAAAAAATAAGATCTAGTTATCTATCTATCTAGCTATCCAAAAAGCATGCTAGATTCTTTTTCCCCTGGGGGTTTCACTGGCAACCATAAAACTGTGTCTATATCCAGAAGGGCTACCTTCATACTAGCTATCTATCTATCTACCTACCTGTCTAGCTAACTAATTATCTATTATCCTATCTGTCTTTGCCATTGTTAACAGAAGGAATATTTTAATCCTTCTTTATTTATCTAAATCTCAACTAAGTATCTTATACTTTACAAAATTACATAAGTATCTTAATAAAAGCGAAGCTTTTCTATAATTAGGGTAGTTCCGTCCGTCCGTGACGGATAGCTTTTTCGTTAATTTATCCGTAATTATCCGACTTTAAAAGGTTATAAATAAAAATTGATAATTATCAATTAATTTAAATATAAGTAGTATGATTTTTACAATATTGATTTAAATGGTAAAAAAAATCAAATTTTCCGGTTAAAATTTGAATAATTTGTTATAATTTTACTAAATAATAACACACTTTTTATTATATTGTACATGTCATTGTTGTTTTGTTCTACATATTATGGATGGCTATTTTATTTACAGTTCTTTTTAAAATAATTTTTCAAGATATATATCTATTGATTGATGAATTATATAAGGCAATGAAGCCTAAAAACCGCAGACACTACTGTTAATAAAACAGAAACGATTAAATCTATTATCAACAGCACTTTGGATAAAAAAGGAATAAAATATCCATAAGTAGCGAAGCACAAGCACCCCCTACTCTACTGTTAATAAAAAAAAGAGTTCCTTTGTCTATTATCAACGTTTACAGTATAAAAAAACTTCAAATTATAAAAAGAAGAATTTTTTACATAGACCCCTCCCTCCCTTGGAGGGGTGTAGAGAGTTGTAGTGGGGTTGAGTCAACCCTCCTTATTTTGCCAAGGGTTTAATTACCCTCCCCTGCACGCCTGTGGATGAAGCAGATAGAAATTGTGTTTCTGGTTAAAATTTATAGATTTGAATCCTTGATACAAAATGTTCTCAATAAATTTTGTACAAAGTTACCTTTTGTTTGGTGTCCGATCTTTTCGGCATAATTAATTTTGCATAATTGCAGGTATAACAATTCACCATGGTCGCTAGCAAGCAAACTATAATATAAACATGGATGACAACATCCATAAACGCGAAGCTCTGAAATGTTAGAACAAACGAACATAATAACTTGTATAGTGTCATAACTGAATAATCAGAATATAAATGTATAAAAGCCCAAACAAAATTGTAAGTAAATTCGTTGAAAAACTGCTTAAGAACATGGTAATTTTAAAGGAAATACTTTATACATATTAGATCTTGAGATGCTTCGCTTATAACATTGTGCTTTGTTGTCCTGGGAATCAATTTACCCTAATTCAGATCAATCGGATAATTGTATCAATAAAAAAAATTTTGTTGAAAAAGTAAAATGTTTAAAATGAACGTACGGACATTCTGGTAACGATTATAGAGTTGCTGCGCTTTCTTAATCATACATAACTACTTAAGGAATCTCCATGCAAAGTTTGAAATCTATAGGACTACTAAATGAATCACCATGCTAAGTTTGAAATCTATAGGACAATGAAATGCCTAAATTAATAAAAAAGGCTACCCGTTCCAGACGGACGGACTTATGGACCTACCCTAATTATAGCTTCGCTGTGAAAACAACTGTAAAAATTCAACTCTTATATTGTACAAATATTCTATTTAACAAGATAATTTATGATTTTCGATTTTCAAAATCCACCAATAAATATAATGTATGGATTATGCTAGTAAAAATTTTTCTGTCAGACTATTTGACGGTCACACTTAAGTTATAGAGTAAAAGCTCTACTAAAAAATTTTCTATATGCGCAATTGATTACACAACCTTTTGTTTAACCTTTGTGTTAAATTGACACTTTTATGCCGTGAGATATTATTCAAACAGATGTTCATACGAGACGGTCAAAAATTTCATTCTACGCCAAACAACAAATAAGTTTTTAAAATCGCCTGTAACTTAGCGTTTGATATGAGAGAAAATCCTAGGTGTAAAAAAGTTTTTAAATTGATGAAAAGGAAATGTATTTTATGGCAAAAGAACTAGTAATATTAACAACTTTAATCAATTATTTTTGCTGAAAGGAGTGAACAATTGAATGGATGGTAAATTTTATAATACAGTTAGAGCATTTAAACCTATTCTATCACAGTGGCCATTCAATATTTGCCAGAGACCTGGAGGCTCAGGATCTGCAGGATCATACCTGGAACCTGGAATTGACTTGAACACCTGTATTCATCTTATTTATAAAGGACATTTTAATATTTTGGCCAAAAAATTGTTTTGTTTAAGTTAAAAATATTCTTTTTCTACTTTTTAAAAGCGAAGCTTTTCTATAATTAAGGTCGGTCCGCACGTCAGTCCGTCCGTCCGTACATCTGTAACGGATAGCTTTTTTCATTAATTTAGGCATGTTAGAATTGTCCTATCGATTTCAAACTTTGCATGATGATATCTGTAGTAGGTACGATTTAGAAAGCGTAGCAACTATATAATCATTACCAAAATGTCCGTACGTCCATTTTAAACATGTTAATTTTTTTAATTTTTAACAACAAATTTTTATGTGATCTCATTATCCAATTGATCTGATTTTTTGTATACTGATTCCACGGACAACAAAGTACAATATTATACGCAAAGCAACTCTATAATCAAGTCCTAAAAATGTAAGTATGTCATTGTCCATTAACAATAACCTGTATCAAGCAGTTTTTCAACAAATTTACTTATAATTTTGCTTTGACTCTTATACATTTATATTCTGCTTATTCAGTTCTGACATTATACAAGTGTTCATGTCCGCTTGTCCTACCGTTTCAGAGCTTCGCTTTTATGGATGTTGTCATCCTTGTTTTTGTATATTTACCTTATCCCAGGGAATTGTTTTCAGAACTTGAAATTCATATCCTTCAATATCTAAACTAAATAGTTAATTCTCGCATCGTACTATTAACAGCTTTCCGCGGATATGAAATGTAAGATTATAAGATTAAAACATGTTTTTCTTAGCCCCTAGATGCCAAAGGCACGGGCCAAAAAACTGGTTTTAATCTTATGAGTGTACATTTTTATTTTCGTAGAAAACTGAATATAATTCGATGCTAGACATAGTTTTTTCGTATTGGTGAGAACCGGTTCTATTCCAGCGGTTTCGAATAAATGCGAGAAATAATATTATACATCATAAAAAACAGAATAATGTCGGAGTGTATGACCGTTTGTCTGTTTACATGTCTTTACATGTATATCTGTTCATGTACCTGTCCGTCAGTCTATCTGTCTAGATAACCATCTGTGACGTAATTTTACACGTCTATCTGTCTGTCCTTCTCTTTGCCAGTCATCCTCTGCCATTTTAATTGTTTGGTCGTCTTTTTTCCCTTCTCTCATACTGTCTGTCCATCTGTCCATCAGCCCATAGTTTTATTTGTTTCTTTGACCGCCTTTTTGTCTGTCTCTCAGTCTGTCCGTCTGCTATTTCACAACTTTTCAGATTGAAGATTTATAATCATTTTGATTTTTGCAGCTTATTGGATTTCAAACAACCAACCCTTTAATTGCACAGTATTTGTCTTGGAGATTATCCTGTATTTAATAACTTTTGACTTTGGGTTACCTTTTAGAGTAAAAACTATTTAGTTGGAGAAAAGGGTTAAATAACTGTATCTCTCCATCGAATCAACCCCTTGTGCAACCTTTCTATTGGGTCATTGAAAATCAAATAATAGTGTCGCTTATATTAACACAGCCAAGTAGCAGAAAATAATTTAGAAGCAGACGAAAAAAGACATTGAAAAAGAAAGGGAGGTAGTTGTCTGTATATACTATAGATCTGTTGGTTACCTAAAATAATTGACAGTTGGATTTCCACACGCCAAAAGTAAGCTGTACAGAGGTATACACTGATTGGGAACAATTCCGTGCTTATCATCCAGACCTTTGGTTGATAAACTAAAACAAACACAATTTAAGTTCCTTGACAGTAATGATTCTAATCTATATGAAACTTCTCAAACAAGGCAAAAAACTAAGTAGATATTTGCAAAAATGTCAAAGAAACCTGGAAGATCTTTTTAAAGACAAGTAAATCAATAAAAAGGTACTATTATATATTAATCACCTAGGCCCCTAGCACTTAGGGGCCCTGAATTTGAAGGTGTGGGAGACAGAGGACAATAGCCTAAAATATTCCTAAGACTTAAATCTAAAGATAGAATAGCCTGGAAACATCCGTGATCAATGTAAACCTTCCATAAAATGGAAAACACAATCGGTTCTGTAGTTAAGCTTCAGACAAAAACCTTACTACTTTATATAATACTAGCAGCTGCATCCCTAGCATCTAGGAGATCTACATTCGCAGGGATATGGCAGGGAAGAAAAATAGCCTAAAACTATACTTACTCAGTCTTATCTATAAAAATAAAATTGCCTAAAACCATCTCAGGACCTATAAGAATCTTCACTGTAAAGAAGAACCATATCGGTTCAGCGGTTAGCGAGATCCTACGCTACAGACAAAAATCTTACTACTTTATATAATAGGATTGCTGCGCTACCAATTGCATAAAAATATTGTAATAAATGTAATCATATACTCACTTGTAACGTATTATGGAAGGATGCTTCTTTGTAGACAAACATACATTTGAACTAAAATATTTGAGACACTATTAAGATGTTATAATTAAAACCCAATTTTTAAAAATTATTAACCACACCTAACCTAAACTAAACTTGGGTTTTAAAAGAGTACAACAATTAGGAGGTTGTATTGTGAATATAAAGTGAATTATATGGTGGCATTGAATCTAAAATTTCACTAAAATTTGTTTTTGTAAATTGAAATATAAATTTATTACAATAAAATTACTGGCAATAAATGTTTTATTAAAATTTAAATACTCTCATTATGACTCTAATGTGACTACAGATTGTTGTTGCAAAAGTTATATGTAATTCACATTGATAATTCAATTTATATTAGGGTTGGGCCGGATATCTGGCCAATGCCGGATATCCGGAAATTATAAGAAATCAGCCGGTTATCTGGTACCAGGTTGGATATTGAAAATGGCCAATATCTGGCCCAACCCTAATTTAAATCATATTGCATAATTGAGTTCATTAAGATTGAATTTATGACTCTATAAGACATCACCCAATTTACATACAAAAATCTTTAAATGATCTTCAAAGTCTACCTATATGCTTTTCTATTCTTTTCCATACCAAGATCATATGTTAGAGAATATGGCTCAACCAACAGACCCTAAAATTTGAAGTGTATAAATTGACAATTTTTAAGGTTAAATTGCTTTAAAACAAGAAACTAGCTCAACTTTTAAAAAAAAATATATCAATTAGTTATAAAAAGGTTTAAAAGACTATTAAAACTAAAACACATATGAATGTACTTAAAAGATATATTTTCTTTTTATTTCATTTTTACTTGAATATTTGATAATTCAGATATTATATGGATCATTTTTATACTGTTTTAATAATGTATTACCATAACATGTATAACATCTACTATACAATCAGATGTCTAACAGAATAATTAGTTTTTATTTTTTTATTTTTTGCTGCTAGATGGGGTTAGTATTGTTTTTTTTTATGAATTCTCCTTAAAGGACAGTAGCAACCTATCCCAAAATAGTTATAAACCTTCCCAGGACCTATGAAAAGCTACCTAATAAAGGAACACCATATAAATTAAGCGATTAGCAAGATCCTTTGGTACAGAGAGACATCATGTTACTTTATTATAAGGATTAGAATTAGTACATCTTTAGGAACTCACCTTCCAGTTATGTTCCAGTTCAAAATACAGAGAGGTGCTCCCTGACTCAAAATCTTCAGCTCCTGCCTCAATGAAAAAACCATCTGAAACAAAACAAGCTAAACTCAGATGCTGTTAATATATCAACGAAAGAATTCAAAGTAATCTTTAATTCAAATCAAGAATGTCCAATGGGGGAGTAAAGGTGTACTTACCCCCCCCCACCCACCCCCAATAAAAAAAATGACTTTGGGGGTGCTGTAGGCAAACCCAAAATTCAAAATTTTGATTTTTTACCCACTGCCTAAATGAAAAAGCTTGGATGCCCTTGATCTAAATATAGCAGGAATTACAGGAAACCTTTTTATGCAAAAAGTTTGAGAACAAAAACCTTGAAATTAAAAATTATACTTACTTTTTATTCTTCCCTTAAATATCTTTTCTTCAACTCTTCTTGTAGAATTTTTGTAAAGTGAAGCATTTCTAGAAAGTTATGAATCAATTGCATAAAAAATAATCTCAACCTTAAACTTTGCTTTCATCAAAAATAAATGTATGAAAAAAAACATGCCATGATCAAACATCATTGAAAAGATAATTATTTTTTGATTCAGCAAATTTATATGTATACACAAATTTTTTTAACCCCAACATTGATTCAAAGAAGGTGTGATTGATTTGTTACCTTTTATATTCTTGGACAGGAGTTGCTAAATTATAACTCTCATTGGAAGGTTGCTGTAAAAGAGATTCTCTAAAAATACATTACTATAGTTTAAATAGAAATAGAACAATAGATTGTTATACATAATAACTATGTACACTAGAGGGAGAAATGGTAAAATGAGTGTGAGTAGTGAAGCTACTATGTGTACCTTATTGTCTATAGAGTGTGAGAAGTGAACCTACTATGTATACTTTATTGTCTGTAGAGTGTGAGGAGTGGACCTACTATGTATACTCTATTGTCTGTAGAGTGTGAGGAGTGAACCTACTATGTGTACTCTATTGTCTGCATGGGTGTGAGGAGTGAAGCCACTATGTGTACTCTATTGTATGAATGGGTGTGAGGAGGGAAGCTACTATGTGTACCTTATTGTCTAATGGGTGTCATGAGTGAAGCTACTATGTGTACCTTATTATCTGTAGAGTGTGAGGAGTGAACCTACTATGTTACTATGTGTACTCTATTGTCTACATAGGTGTGAGTAGTGAAGGCTCTATGTGTACTCTATTAAAGGACGCCTGCAAAAAATAACACGCCTTAACTGCTGAAAGACTGCCACAAGAAGACCCAATACCCCAAATTTAAAGCCTTCAGCTTCAATAACAAAAAAGTTCTAGGCATTTCAAAATAGCATTTTATGTACAATGGAATTTTTGAAAGATTTTCAATGCTCATAAAAGAAAAAACAATATTAAATTACGTCGCCTAGACACAAAATTATAACCTTATCTTTGTCAGAAACTTAGATT
>LS048454.1:10285-20688 GCA_900241095.1 Acartia tonsa | reverse complement strand
CGCCGAAGCAGCAGTCGAAGCTGCCAAGACTCTGCTTGGTGCACGGGCAACAGCGGAGATTATGCGACGCCGCAGTCGCCGTTTTTGCCGCTGCATGTGTCCACCTCCATGCACACCACGCACACCGCCATGACGTCAGACTCGAACCTGCACACCGTGGGGGAGGATGGGTACTCCCCGCTTTCATACATGAACTCTACACATGTAAGAACATGGGTAAATTTTTATATTGTTTTGGTGCATTAAAAATTTTGCAAAAACTTACAAAAAAAATCTGCAAATTTTTGTATGCATCAAATCAACATTCTTGTTCATACATTATTTTTAATTAACATAATTTTAACCCTTTCTTGCATGGTTTTATTTGCATGTTTTTATTATTGATTTGATGCAGCTATTCTATAGGTAACGTCATTCGTCAGAAAATAAATTCAATGACGTCTCAAAGAAGCGAGGCAATGATATGATGTTATATGTGAATTTTAGCTTATAATTAGTCACGGAGGGAGAGGTCTTATAAACTTGGAGACCTTTATTAAATCTAATTTTTTTTAACGGGCCACAAGTGTGCAAACTTTTCTACCAATAACTTTAATCTAGAGCAATGGTAATTTTTTAATCGTAAATCAATTTATTGTTTATCATTTTATCCCTGAAGATCCCTGTATTTAGTAAGCAAAGCATTAATAGATAATTACATAGAAAATGGAATTACAGAAATAATCATTGGATATGCATAAGCCGAGGGGAAAGGGTTCAATAGACAGATAAAAGTGACTTAGGAATGCCTTTGCTAGTATAATAAACCTTATAAAATATTCTATAATGTATGAATTATATATTTTTAGCTAATGTTCTGGATAATTTCATTTTAATATTTTGAATCCAAAATTCTCGTAAACAAGACATTAAATTTATATTCACATATAAATCAAATTTTCAATACTTTGCGTTATTAGAATAGGACCATGAAAGAAAAATTTTGCTTTTTAAAGCGTAGCTTTTAGGTCATTCCAAGAACTTTTTTCAAATAGGACTTTTTTGGAAAATAAGATATTTTTAGATTTTATTAGATATTAAATTTTATTTGATATTGAAATCATATAAAGATACATGATTGGTAATATATGACATGTTTATTTTCATTTCTACACTATAAGAATATATTTCTATATGTGATATTTTCATTCCACTTTAAATTTTTAAAATTTCCAAGATGGATTGATTATAAATTTAAAAGTAAGAAAATTCCATTTTTCTAAGGATAATGTCGATCAAAGAGCTTTTTAAAGTCCATTTGATATAAAATAGCACTAAAATATTACATTTTTCTTTTTAAACGATCAAAAATTGCTGCACGGAATCTTGAATACAAAATGTAATAAATTTTATTTTACAGAAATAATTTTATTAGAGCGTGTATTTATGTTTATTTGCTTAAATTACATTTTCTTGACACACGGATGAAAGTTTATTCTATCAAATTACATAAACAACCCTGAAAATTGCGGGGATGGGGGATACTTGATAGAAATGTACTTCTTATTTTACAATATTGTTTTGTAATTGTTTTAAATAGAATATTGCCTATTTCCTTCTACCCTGTATTTTTCCAATAAGAAGAGAATATTTAGATCAAAATTTTAAAATGTATTTTGAGTAGTCAGCTCCTTTATATCTAGGGTATATACGACTGAATGTAGAAAATCAGAATTTTTAAATAATTCATTTCAACTCCCAGATTACAATTTACTGGTTTTTAATGTAACATTATTAGCTTATTATTGCTGCGCTGCTAAATAACTAAATTCTCCTGAATGTTTTGTTAAATTTGCTAATATTTCAGGACAAAGGACTCGATGTTGACGGCCGTGAAGACTTTGCCTGCCTGGAGGACTTGGGACCTACTGCGGGACTACATCCATGCCATTTACATCCAGGAATATACATACACGATATCAATCTATTCATTCATCTATCAATTTATCTATGTATCTATCCAACTATCCATCTATCTTCCAGTATAACGATATCATTGTAGATTTGGGGTTTAAATTGTCTAGGATAATTCTTTTCTATTGTTCATATTTGTATGTCAAACACACACACGTTCTTTGTTTTATTCATTCTGTTGGTTTGGGTCACATCATTTTACAAAATACGGGGATAGAGCAATCGCAGTGAAATATTGCTCTAAACATTTTGTCTAGTAAAGTTTGGGGAGTATAAAGCTCCTTCCACTACTCGACCGTCATTTGGCAATGGATTCTCAATTTTCTTACAAAATCTAAAGAACAAAACCCAATTAGTACAGCATTTTTTAAAAATCAAAAAGAGACAAACGGACGGACAGACATTATCTTATTTTGTACTACTGATATTTGAAAGTTCTAACCATATAATATTTATTTACTACTCTGTAAATTTAGAAAGTTTATAATTCTTTGTCTCTATAGTTTGGTATAGCAAATATCAACTTTATACAGAGATATAACTTTATATCTATCATATTTAGGATTTTATATGATAAAAAAGATAAGTTGACTTAATCATAGCATTTGATGAAATAATTCTTACCTTTTTTATTACTAATTAACAAAAAAATCTGTGTTGTTTTAAAGTTCTTTAATATAATGGAAAGAAAACTTGAGTAATTCCCCTTTCTAACAGCCTAAAACCTGCCCTGTCTTATTTCAAACGTTCAGGGTATCTTACTCGATTTGCAAACTAATAAAGCTTTTTGCTTTTTTTAAATTTTGGAGACATTTTCATCAACTTACTTTAGAAATAATCCAACAAAGTTTTCCTCATAAAATAAATCTTAATTTATAATGAAGATGTATTTTCCACTATTATTTATATAATCCATCAAATAACAAAGAATTAGGTAGATATACACCCACACACACAACATAAATATAGAACAAATAAGGATAATCTTATTCGTAGAAAGTAACTTATTCGTAGTCAGTAGTCTAAATACTTATATACTAAATCCTTGAATTAATCTTCACTTAACTCATTTAAAGTTTTGAATTCTGCCTTTAGTAGCTGATAATGTTATGAAGTAAGTATTGTGGATTAATTTAGCATAATAAAGTTTGGATCAGTAGCGAATTTTGTCGTATTTTCACAGTAGCTTTTTCCGTATTTCTAGCCCATGCGAGGGGCTTTAACCCTGCAGTGCAAATTGCCTAACCTAACTTAAAATAACCTATCAAATATAAATATAAATTGTATTCTCTAAAAAACACCTTTTAAGCATTTTTCTGAATTAAATAAACATCACTATAAACTGACAGACATAGACAATTAAGGAGTAGCTTCGCTTCAAGAATCACATGTTTATAGTAACACGATATGAAACAAAACATTTGTTTTGACTTTAAAATACATGGATTAAAATACACTTCAGTTATTTTAAATAAATTCTTCTTGTTAAAATAATTAATTCTTAATTTTAGATATTGTTAAAGTAGATAATAGATTTAAAATTAGATAATTATGTTCAAATATCCAAAAATATATTTTCTTAGCCACCCTGTTAAATTTTGTTGCTGTCATTTTATCATCAAAATTGTCGTTATAAAGAATACCTTACATATGACACGATATCTTCAAAATTAGTCTTTATAGTAGAAAATCGTTTCTATTTGAAGCAATACCAGCTCATTGTCGACAAAAAGCAATCTAATTGTGTGTCAACATATTATATCCACGATCTTCTACTTGACATAGATTTAATTGTGCTTATGAGACTATTTACTATAATGATAATTAGTTCTACTAAACAATTACTAAAGACAATACTAGATTCTATTTAATTCTATATCTACATAAAGAGGGAAAATAGAGTGATAATTTTCCATTAAGGTTGCTAAATAAGAGAATATACCTTATTGCATTTTTTAAATTTCTTGTTTTATATTTTGATTATAACAACAATTTCACTTATACTAAAGGTTAAAATAGCCACATAGGATAAGTTAACAATGCAAGCTAAAGCTGTAAACCTGTCATTGAGATTTGAAATATGGGTAGTGGGGGTTATCGACGGATTCTACCCAATAGATTAAAATACCTTTCAAAATATTATGTTTTAATCAGGTTAGGATACCTTTATACAACACCTTGATTAGATTCTCGTGCACTTTGAAGGAGAATTAGAGAGAGAGAGGGTTCTTGAAAAGCTTCATGCTCCAATTAAAACAAATTAATCCGATGCTCACATAATGTAGCGTAATAATTTGAAATAAGATGCAAAAAACAAGTAAACTTTAATCAATAATGAACATTTTTCACAGACGAAAAGTTGAAGTTGATTAGTTGCCATATTTTTCCTTTTATTGGTCTTTTTTATTAATGTGGTTTTCAGCTTAAATATTTCTGTTTTGTTTGTTACCCAATTAATCCAATAGCTTTGTAATTAGGGAGGGGAAGGGGGGAAACAAAAATGCAAATTTAGTACTTACCATGCATTATACATTATATAATTGTTTGGTTTTACAGGAATCAGAAGTTAAAAAATGGTTTCAAAATCAAAGGCCCGGGCGAACAAAACTGGTATTAATTTTATGATTTTATTATTTGTTAAATTGTCTGTAATACGAAGCTTAAATGATTTTTCATTGTAAATGAGAACTGTTTCTAATCCAGCGGATATTAAATGGTTTCTTTACTAATATTACTTTGAATTACTAAAGTATAGAGAACACCCGACTTAAAAACCTTAAAAAATTAATATAAAATAAAATGCAATGAATAGAAATGAAATATAAATTTTTGAAGCACCTTTATGTAATTAGTAGCCAGATAAGTCTAAAACAGAACATGAAAAGGGGGACTTTACAACCTCAATTATTTATCTAAAGAGTGGTGCTACGAATTCTAAGAGGAAATAAATCTTGTGTTAATATGTTATATTTTTTTTTCTAAAGTCTGTCATTTTCTTGGCTCTAGATAGAATTTGAGTAATAATTATATTAGTATGTTTGATTAACAAATTGTAGTTTCCTAAGTTGCTAAATTTCGACAAAATTATTTGCAATTTCTTAACCCCACCAATTATTCCATAAAATTGAAAAGAATTAGAATGGGATAAATTAGAATTAGAATTACACAATATTTTAAACAAAGAATATTTAAAGGGCCCGGTAGCCGCTTCTTTCATGTGCTCGACACAGTATTAACTCTTATCAAAAAATGTCTCTTTGTGTGGCTTACAATCTGCTTTGACTGGGGGATTGTTCAAAACATCAAAAAATGCAATACTTTTTTAGTATCATTCTTTTAGGGCTGCGCCTTTAGATCTTAAACTCTAATGACTAGTCTGCAGCTTTAAATTTTCTGTCGTTGTATATTGTCTAAAATCGGTTAAATGCGACTATATATATATTCGGCTGCCAAGCATTGAAATATTTATATCTCAATTTAAGATGGAAAGGAATAAATTTAGAAATTTTAGTTAGAATTTTACACAATTTATTTGAATTAGAATATAATGATGATTTAAATAAATTTTTAATTTGTTAATTTAGATTTAAGGTTAGAATAAAAATGAGTAAATCCTTTTTATTTAGTTTTTAAATAAGTTAGAAATAATGCTATTCAAGAATAATTTAAGTAGAACAAGACCACTAAAATGCACTTCAAGTTAAATATTTCAAATTTTAAGATAGATTGTTAATGTATATTAATTCTGAAGGATATAACATGTACAACACAGCATCCACGCGCATGTTGACCACCTCCAACAGCGCTGTATACCTGCAGCCACTGGACCTGCGGGACACCGGAGTCCACCACCAAACGTTGGACCTCCGCAGGGATCACCAGACCTCTGAGAGGCCAACCCCGGGAGGTATCCGGAGGGATTGGACGTCACAGAAACCTAGTATATTAGCTAGTACAGGTAAGAGAATTCGGAGAAAAAAGTTTTGCAGCACAGCCTTTCTATAACAAGAGAAATGTTTGTGCATCTGTCAAAGTAACATAATGAGTGTTTAAATGTTTATACAAGGAACTTTAATTGTTCTCGGTCACTTTTTGTATTTGTTATAATATAATTGCTGAGTTTCTTAAGGAAAATATTGTTCTTGTTAGTTTAGTTTTTTGCTAATTCTGATTTATTTATAACATAAATATAAAGTTTTATATAGTATTTATCGTTTGATAAAAATTTCAAAAAATGTAAATTGTCAGTGAATATAAAAAAATTAACTTCTTGTAATGTCTGTTGACATTGAGTAAAATTATCGACAAAATTCTTTGCCTTGAGAGTGACCCTCTCATACCCCCCCCCCCTCTTTCTTAAGACTTGTTACTAGCTCTTATCTCGTGGGGGCTTTCTTCATGATAAGTATTTATTATTTCTAAATAGGGGGTAGGGTTTGTCCACAAAGTATTTGTCGGGATATTCCCAAATTGTCTGAGCAGATAATTTAATTTTCAAGTTTTATTTAATCTGATGTAAAACATATGTGTACGTAGCTTAGCACATAAATATGCCTTATTTTCTTCACTTTATTCATGTATGAAAGTTTAGTTCAGGTTCTAGGCTATTTACAAAAGGATATATAATATATATCCGTGGAAATAAACAATACCTTTTTTCTCAAATTAGATATGAGTTGTAACCTACAACTTCCTCTAACAGTGAAGCTTAAAATCTTTAGGGGCGAAGCAACAAACCTATAATTTAATTATTACAATTATCTAAAAAAAAATCTTTATACTTTTTGGGCATTGTCTTTCTTGTTACAAGAAATACTGACAACAATCTAGTAAGTCAAAAAAAATTTAAAATCAAATTTTAAATTTTAATCAATTAACAACCCATCCCAAGTTATCGCTAAAAAACATATTGAAAATCATTTTCATATCTGTTTTACATCAAAGGAGTTAATGTCAATTAATTTTTTCAAGCACTTTTTCTGGGTAATTGATTTTATCGAGAGTGATAAGTGCTTTAGATAGATAAGAAGTTAAAATGATTTATGAAATAAAGAAACTATATAAATCTACTATTTCATACAATATGATAACAAACACATAACTATGAACAATTATTTGTTCTAGAGGCTTTGTCATAACTTTACTTATTACTAATTACACATGGATTTACTTAATTTGACTAAAATGGCTTTCCAGCATTAGTTGGATAAATAAATTGTTAAACCCATTCCTTACTTTTTATTCAGCGGAAAACTGTCCATACAATGTCATACAATAAATATACAATTAAAACCAACGCTATTTTTCTTAATTATGTTAGCTTGTCGTTAATACGTTAAAATACTCGCTGTAGTATATAAAAATCATTTAAAAATCCCAACTCGTAGATAAAATGTTTTTTTAGCAATTTAGATTAATTTTACATATAAAAACTATTTTATGTGCTTAAAACATAAAAAAAACTCACTTAGTATACATATATCTTATATAAAAGACCTCAAATAAAAAGATTAAATTTATAAATCATCGAAAATATACATAAATAAGCAAAGACACTTTTACAAATCATTATATGGTCGCATTTACCAACATACCCTAGTTATATAGTTGCTATACTTAAATTGTATTTGTATTTGAGCAACAATTTGTATAATTTTCTTTGTGACTCATTTTCTCTGGAGGCAAAATTTAGGATTTATATTACAAAAATAAAGGGATGTATGTATACATTTTCTAAATATCCTTGAATATTCTTATTACATTCATAATGTAAAACAGTTTACTGTGCTCATTGTTAATGTGCCTTCATGGACATCATTTTCCTTTTTTTTATTTTTGAAAGATTTGATTATTTAATTTTCTAATTGTTTGATAATGTTTAGGTCCTGTGTATGCAGAGCCCGAGAATCAGTATGAGCCCACAGATTCTGGCTTCACAGAGGACTGGAGTGACCTCACCTCAGACAGGTAAACAAATATATAAACAGTAGTTACGCATATTTGCTTGGCGGTCAGTTTGATTCATAGTTTAGCCCACATTGAATATATGCTCTATAATTAGGAATTACTTACAGAAATGTTACACTATTCTAATTATGATATTATTAGCATAAAGCAAAAGAACAAGTATATAGGAGTGGTAAATAAAAAAGGCATATAAAAAACACATTGAGAATTGAGAAAAATCACAAAGAAGCCTTTTAGTACATTAGAAGATAAATTAACCTTTCCCTAATATTATTTATGCATCTTGTTGCCTATGATATACTTGTACTTGTAATGTTTACATTAATTTAAATATAAAATTACAACATGTACATATATCAAACTTCATGAAAGAGTATCAGGAAGTTAGAGGTATACTAAATAGTTCTTTAAATATAAAAATAGTTTGTGAATTCATTATTTAAAACACTCTTTCCTCTCTAATAATCTTAGCAGAATTGTTTAATAACTAATCTTTCATTGTCATAACCCTGAATTCTCAAAGATTAAAGAGACAAATTGACGGACATGTTCTTACAACACAAACTTTATCAAGATTTGAGTTTATAAATTTAGCAGGGCTAAAGTAATTGTTTACAGTCATTATTAATATTGCGTTATATGTTGAAAGTACATTTTATAAGGAAGTATTGTTGACATAACCATTAACATAGTTAGCACTTATTACCTGGGCTGGGCAGCCGCGCAATAGAATACAAATAAAACCTTTTTTTGGCGAATTTCCATATTAGTAAAATGTTCAGGCATTTACCGAAATTTTATAATTATGAAACGGCCATTTCTTCGAGGCTTAAATATGGTTGACGCGCGTCTGCCGAGCCTTGTTTATAACAACAAGCCAGTATATATATCAGTCATAGCCACTTTTTTTTGCAGTGAAGATAGCTAAGATCTATAGAATATGATCTCAGTGATGTAATAATAAAATAATATTTGACAAGAAACTTTTCTTCAATTTACTCATACCTTTATTTGTGACAGTTATGTAAAGTTTGTCTTTAGTTTATCTATTTGAATAGTAAACATAGACAAAGTCAGACAGACAGATATATACACAGACAGAGACTAATCATTTTTCAAATAGATATCTGTAATAAATTGATGGCAAAATGGATATTAAATTAATTTTTGCCCTTTGTGGTTTAAATCCTTATTTATTAATCATACTAAAGTATACCAACACAATCATAGCATAATTACAACCTATTAAAATCTTTAAACACTTGGCCCTGTTCCTTTATTTGTATCAAAGTTTACTGAGCTAAATACAGATGTCATTCCTAGGTAAATTTTAATTCTTAATATTTTACATAAAATTTTATATGATATTCTTCCATTATTTTATTTAAAATTTAATATCATGTTCACTGACTTATTAAAAATTATCAATATTGCAACAAACTGTATTGTATTACTTTTTTCTACATGTACAAATGATTTAGGATATTATAATGATATTGAAAACTTTATTTTTGACTTATGAAACAATTTTTAAACTGATAATTTAAAAATGAATTTAATTCAAATTTAGAATCATATGATGTTCTTTCAAATGAAATAATTTATTTTCTGTTTTTAGGAAAGCAGACAGTATTTATACAAGTAGCAGCTCTAGTAATACAGGTATGCTTTTAAATCTTTTACTCATGAAATAATAAATTTGATCAAATACGGGTTCATTTTTTATAAATAATTTTTTCTTGTTAAAAGTGCTCTCATGTGTTGACTTTTATTGTACTAAAGATTTATATTTTTTTGTGATTCCGTTCAGGTGTCTAAAACGACTTGATCCCAAATATAATGTTTCATATTTAAAGAAGAAAAAATTTATTTGAATATTACAAGATGATGTGTATAAAATTCTTATATTATAAATTTTGAAAAAGTTGTTAAAAATGATAAATTATTATAGATATTGCATCTTTTGCAAAATTGGTTTGGAATAAGATTATTTTCTATCATCAAAATGGGGGTAAAGGGATGGGTAAAATAATAAAAAAAAATTTACACCATGTCATAACTGAAGAGGTTTAATTGTATCTATGGCTAAGAAGAAAAAAAAAGTTGTATAAATGCCTTAGCCTTTTTAATAGCTACTACCTATAAATAATACTTCGAGCTTCTCTACAAAGATTGTTTAATCAAAGGGTGGGTTGCCTTTGGTTAGTATCCATGTATGTTTTACACAACTTTTTTGCCCTTAATTGATTAAGATTAGGTAACACATAAAAAAGAACATCTTATGGTGTACCTGTCCTCTATATATTTAGTCACCTGACAAATTTTCCCAGTATACAGAGAGGAAGCTGAAGTAAAAGTAATCTTTTATAATTTTTTCACTCCAATATTTATTAGTTACCAAAGAAAGAGGGGGATATTAATCGTCCATTGTCATGTTACTTTATGCCTGAATATCTCTATCATCACTTGGTGAAAGAGACCGT
>LS048454.1:0-10185 GCA_900241095.1 Acartia tonsa | reverse complement strand
GAGGGGGATATTAATCGTCCATTGTCATGTTACTTTATGCCTGAATATCTCTATCATCACTTGGTGAAAGAGACCGTTTGAATAGAATCCATGACATGAAAGAAATTCAAATGCATATATTATGCTGCCAAGGTTTAGAGCCAGATGTAAAGTAAACTTCAGGCAGATAACTGGTAAAGTCCCAAGCTTTACAAATGGAACACTCATAAACCCCATTTATTTATAAAATCATATAGCTAGCCCCTGCGGGTATATCTAGGATCTTTCCCAACTTAACACTCTGTCTATAAAAATTAATCTTAATTTTCTTCGAAATAATACTTTTTGGAGAACGTAGAATATTTCATTTTGTTATGATTAATTTGGATGGTTTAAGGTTTAAGGGGTTGTTTTTATTTGTCAAATAATTAAATTAAAATTTTTTTAGCTATAAATTATTTTTAGGTATTGTAAGTGAGACAGATGTAATGATGAACTGTACAAAGTATAGAACTCACCAACCAAATGTCTTTAATAACCAGGTATTTATATTATTTCTAAATTTGTGTTGGTTTGACTAAAGCAAGGCGTTTAATTAAATTTAATTTCGTGGACATATTACCAATACAATCATTGATATCAAATGACATTGTATGAAGTGAAAAAACAGCAACATTTCTTTCTGTCCTTCTCCACTATTAATCTTTTTTATATTTCTTCCTCTCACTCTCTTTCTCACTCTTTATCTTGCTTTATCTATCTAACTCGCTTTTTTCTCTCTCTCTTTTTCGCTTCTTATATTCTCTATCTTCTTAACTCTTCTCTCTATATATCTATTTAGTTGTTTCACACTTTTTATCGATTTTATTCTCTTTCTTATCTTGCCTTTAAATATCACTTTTATTTCTTTTTTCTATTAGTTTGCAATCTACTTTGTTATCTTTAGCCTTTTTTTCAAATTTATTCTTAATTTAGATGAGCAGTATAGCACCCCCACCGGGAGTTTACGCCGCTCTGTCAGCTGCCACAATGAATCCTAGAAATCTTTCTGTTCAAGTCTCAACTTTCCATACTGGTGGACATATAAACAATCAAAGGTAAATATTTTACTTAGACCACATAACTATAAACATAATACCTTTATTTGAGAAACGTGAAATAGATAGAGAAAACACAGACTAAAAAATATGGCATTTTACTTATATCATCAAGTTGGCCAATGTAAAAATGTGCCTTTTTTATGATATAATTGACATATAAAATATTGTGTAACTTATGAGAAGAACTTATTAAACTTATTTTTGCTTAAGTAAATGCCAATGTTACAATAAAGAAATACATGAAAAATATAAATCAACATTTTTTTAGAAAAGAGAGCAGGCGAAGTAAAAAGGGAAGAAAACCAAGTCAAACTTTAGAAAGACAAAATGATTTGTGTTAATCAGGTAAGGAATGTAGTTAATCTTCAAGTGCCATATCCATGCTGAGATTTTCCCTTAAAGAATTGTCCTTTGTGTTTCAACCCTTTCTCTTTTCTTAATTGAGCTGTAACACATTGATTTATATTTTGACCTGCTTTTACTTTACATTGATAAATATTCTCCCTTCACTTCAACTAAATGCATAAAAAATGTTGGATTTTTTTCATAGAGAAAGGGACAGTATAATTATGATAATGCTTTTTTTATTAGACTGCAACTAATTTATAATCAGCCAAAAATACTAATCATTAAGATTCTTAACTATTTATTTAAATACCTAGAAAACTTTTATGTTAAAATTATTATCACTTATGAAAATACTTTTTAATTGGCAAAATAGTTACTGCATTTCTCTAAAAAGACAAGATTTTTTTGTTTGCTTTTTATCAATTTAAAATTCTCTTGATCCCATGTTTTTTTTTCAGGTTGTGTGTAGGAAAGTAATAGTGAAAAGTGTGAAAAGAAGACGTCAATGTTAAAACATTTTACAACAAAAATCTTAATGTTGCCTGTGACACATTTTTAGTTTGCAGTCATTTTTGCACTGCCGCCGGGCGGTCGGCCGCTGTCAAAACACAGTGAGCCGAAATTTGGCATCTTTTAAAGACCGCGAAAAGTGAAAAATTTTCAGATTTTAACTAAACAGGATTAAAGGGATAGGACAATAATCAATTAATCTTTCTCTTCCTTAAAATGTTCTCAATTATATCAAAATAGAAAAGCTCACCACGAAAGTCCTTTCTCTCCCCCCTCATCTAATACTTTCATATTCTTATAAAAAAAAAAACATAGAAATACATTAGAACAAAAATAATGTTTAGACCAATTTTGAGTCACTGTGGAAGGATAAAAAAGGTGTGCGTGTCTGAAATACTTATAAGCCTATATTCTAACAGTCCAGGGGTGCACCAGATTTTGAATTTATTAGATTTTCCCATAATTTTCCTTTTCATTAGATTTATTTCAAAGAGGTATTTCAATGTGAGGTATCAAAAGAGTTAGGGCATTTAGCGTCATCTATAAATTTTTTAAAAAAATAATCAAAGGTTTTTATTTGACGAAAACCCATTTCATATCATGCAGTTTAACTTATTTTGATAACTGAAAGATACATTGTTACATATGCAATGGATATTATAGACCCCTCCATAGATATTTCCAACTAATTTACTTAAACTTTTTAACAACTTTTTGTGTTTTTTTTTCACCCCTGGACAGTTAGAAATCTAGCAAAATTATTCTGCGCTGAAAATTGTTTAATATAGTTAACTCAAATTTTAGACGAATTAAAAGAAATATCTTTATTTTATAAATAAATTGAACATACTAAACAAAGAAAGCTTATTTGAGACAATTTGATTTTGACTTTAGATAAAAATGTAATTTTTGATAAGTGAAACCCTTTATTTCTTTAGTAGGTAACTACTTCCAAAAAATAAAAAAATAAGTGTTCATTGCTTGTATCGTACATGTTTTCTTACCCTTATAACTTCAGTCTTGTGCATGTTGACATAATGTCAGCACAGAAAAAGGCAATTCAGATTGATGAATAGGTGTTCCAAAGTCAGAAAAAAGGGATTTTGCGCCATTTTATTTGTTATTTATAATCCATAAATGTAACATTTATGTATGTAAATTTAAACTGTTAACCTAATGCTTTGAGAATTTGTAAAAATAACAAAATTATGTGAAAATATTCATGTTAAATTGATGTTGTAAAAACAAACAAAAGTTGTTATTTTTTCTCATTTTCTCAAGATGATAATATTCTGAAAAAAATAATATATAAGCTTAATTTAGAAATATTGTTTCAATATAAATAATGATTATTTCTCTTTTTTCAAATTTGTAAATTTTAATAACAAAAAATATTCTGGCCTTTAAGTTTAAAAATAAGCTAATGATTTTATCAATAATTAATGTACTAATATACATTTCTTGCATGGTTTTAGAGCCTCTTGTCTATATAATATGAAAATCAAAATTTGTAAGATTAAATTCTTTTTTTTTGTTTGTCTGGATACCCGGACTTACATTTTACTTTCGTTTCTTTGAACAATTTCTATAAAACCATCTAGATATGTTTTTTCATCTTGGCACAGAACCGGTTTTTATCTAGTGGAAATACATCGGATTCTGTGCCGTGATGAAATAGTTGTTTATTGCATCGTATCATAGACAGCTTTCCACGGATATTAAAATGGAAAAAAATTAAGATTAAAAAAATTTGGTTAGCCACGAGAGAGCCGAATACAAAATTGGTGTTAATTATTTATGTTTTATTATTCGTAGAAAGTTGTCTCTAATATGATGCTACAATTGATTTTTTAGTTTGACTGAAAACCGATTCTTATCCAGCAGAAATTATACGGTTTCGAAGTCAAACTAGAAAATATTTTACTATTTTTCCGCGGCTGTGTCTCTCATGTGTTTCTGTGATATTTTAAAAATTCTAGTCAAAATAAAATTAAATAAAAATATTAATAATTGTATTGTAATTTCTTCTTTTAATAAAGTGTATCATGAAATTTTGTTTTTATTTAATTGAATAAAAACTACTCTATACATAGGTGTGTCCACAAGTATTTATAATGATGACAATTACAGGATGCTATAATAAAAAAGATAAAGAGAAATAGGTATGATTTGTATTATTAAATATAATTATTTTAGAATGTAGAAAAATTGAGGAAAAAATGGTTTATGTACCATATCTTTCTCACAGTATACATAAAGGATTTCATATTCGTTTTGAACTTAAATGTAATAGTTATTTATATACCCTTAAACACTTGAGGCTATACAGACAAATCTTATGCCATCAAATCAAGGGTTAAAAGTTTAGAACAGTTGTCTGGAAAAGTTCAGCCTTCAACAAAAGATGTATTAACAACAAATGCAATGCACAACATTTAAATCAATCACTTCAAATTTATGTCCTGAAAAGTGTAAAAAATCGTTATTATGTTCATGTTCAACAAGAACAATTATGTTCATAATTTAAACACCAAGGAGAATTATAAATGAAATTAGTTACCAAACACATAAGTTTGATAACACACATATATTACAAATAGATAGACAAATTGAAAGTAAAATAGGCATTCAAAGAATTAACAGACCATCGAACAGACAGACATATAGACAGTCGGTCAGGAAATTTAGAGTCGGGTAACAGACAAACCAAAGTTACAGAGTAACTTTGCTCCAAAAAAGTATGTTTTTAATACAATTAATGTTTGCAAAAATGTTGGGCGAAAAAAATTCTGGTCATTACACGTCGACTTTGACATTGTTACAGAGCATTAGGATTTACAAAAGAATTTAGATATATGTACACAGGGTGGCCAAATATTTTTAAAAAGAATAAATACAGGGTGTCTACAAATTATTAGTAATTATAAAAGAATCTAGATAAAATTAATACATGGATTAAAAGATATTAAAAATTAATATAAAATAAATATGATCTATGTTTTTTTGTAATTCCAAAAAAAAATGGTCGGGTTAATTTTTTCTTTTTTCTAGTCATTTATGGTGACACCCTGTATATTAAATACTTTCTGTAATTAATACCAAATTATGTGGCCACCCTGCGTACATTAGATACATTGAATAAACAAGTTTGAGGCTAAATGCAAAATATTTATGGCAGTTGTTAGCATTAGCAAAGTCAATGCGCAAAAACAAATCAGATAAGTTCAATTCAGATTTAGATTTACAAAAAGTTTTATCATTTAGATTAGTAAAATATTCCAGAATAAAAAAAAGTTTTATTCCTTTACACTTTTTCTTTTTTTTCTTTATTTTCATTCAAATGATCCAAATAATTATAATTGGTTTTTATTAAAGGCTTTGCTTTAGTCAAGCTGCTACAAAGTCTAAATACATTTTTCTAAATGTTCTCTTTAAGAATACATAGTCCAACAAGCAACCCTTTGATGACACAACTTTTGTCTGTGAAGGAGTCATATTTGTGCATAGAATGAGTTGCACCTGTTCATGGTTAAGGCATTACACCTTTTTTATTACTAATGATGTTGCATAGCAGTAGAAACAATACAGAGCTTTGGACAAGACTAAAACCCGACACCTCTCTGACTGCAAGCAACACATTTACAGTACGATAATGCCGCGGATTAGTTTTATGTTTTAAACTTATAGAAGAGACCTAATTATTATCTATTATAAAATATTTCTTGAGAATTAAAACTATTGAATGAAAACAAACAAGTGATGTAAATATAGTTTATACATTCTTTCAACAAAATAGAATAGAAAGAAAGAAAAAATGGTGAGCATATGAAATAGCGAAATTTTAAGTAAATTTATAGTAACTCGACTGAACAAGACTGATTGGCCTGATATTAGTACTGACATTGAGTCTAAAATTAAGAAATATTTTGTCTTTTCTTTATTTTTATAGTTCTTATTTTTGGTAGTGTACCTTATCCGTTAAAAAACTTACTCACCTCCGTCTAATACACTATTAAAACATCAAAATAACTAGTGAGTTGTTATTTTTTCTACGTGTTTGTTTTACAGTGCAATAAGACTTATGTGTAAGATATAAATTTGGCTAAATCTAAAAATTTCTCCCAGTTATGAAAGCACCTTTAAAAACATGTTCTTTTATTCTATTGTGTGTTAAGAAGTAGAGAGAAAAATTATTATTTTAAGGATAAGTAAACTAGCTAATAAAACAGAAGAAAACAAGAATGACAAAAGTCAGTCTATTCTTTTAGGATAGCTATTTCCATATGAATGTTGATAATTTAAGTTGAATGAACATATTTTGAAGAAAAAATTTTTTTGAAGACTTGCTTAGCAAAAATAATTGAAAGTAAATTTATTTTAGCTGTCCAAATAATCAAGTTAAAATCTAATGATACATGACTTTCTATAAAGTAGATATAAAATTAAGCTACAATGTTTTGTCGAAAAAGTAGACTGTAAAACAATTCCTTGATTATTGAAAATATAAATGTTTTGCTACCGTACATACCCTACTTATTTATAAGATTCGCTTTTGAATATTCTTTTTACTTGTCCGTTTTTCCATGATTAAAAACGTAGCATTTATTGGTAGACAAAATAACAAATATAATACAAATGTTGTTTTACACGTCAAGCTGAATTATATATAAGTTGGAGAAAAAAGGATAAATATTCAATATTGCATAGGGTAACTAAAGTTTTTTTACTTTTAAAATTAACCAACACTGAAATGGACAATCAGTGATAAGACAATCAACGATAAATTGATCCACACCCAGAAATGGTAAAAACGAAATTATCAGCAAATAAGATTATTGGTTTAAAAATGTAAGCACTACTTTGAAATTTGAGAGCAATCAACGGGCTGGTTGTCAGTAACGAACGACAAAAGATACTGATTCATTGTCAAAATTAGAAACTTGGTATACTTTGTAATACCTCTTATACTATGTTTTTTAGGAAAGCCTCAAACCTACTAATTTACCAACCATTGGGTAATTTTAACTGACGTGTGCAAAAATAAATTTTCAAGTCTTTTGTTTTAAACATTAGTTTTTAGCAAAGATTTATGTATAAATAGAAGAAAAACGGAGAAAGTAATACCAAATTGTTTTAACACATAATACCAGTTTTTCTGTTGATCTTATCAACATAATTGTCCTTGTTTATATTAGAGAATATAAAAGAAATGTTGACGTCTTTGTAAATAAAGTGTCTCAAGATCTAGTATTCATGCACATTAGCAAAAAAATACACACTTATCCATAACAAATATTATTCCAGGACAGTAAAAAATAAGTGAAAAGATGAGACTCATTGGAAAGTGTCATGTGTGTGAGGTCATAAAAATATGTCTAAAAATGAGGGACTAGAGGAGAAGTGGGCAAGGAAACCCCTAAAAAGGAGATGTAAATAGATGACGTCTTTTTATATATATATATATATAACTATTGATAGAAACTTATGTTGTCTAATTTTATTTAATGTTACACTAATTAAATAGATCAATGTCGAACACAGTAAAAGTGTCGGACTGATTATGACGTAAAAAAAATTAGCCAATGAGAGGCCATTATTCACCAATGGTAAAATTTATAGTGGACTCTCATTGGCTAATTTTTTTTACGTCATAATCAGTCCGACACTTTTACTGTGTTCTTAATGCCAGAGACACTTGCAAAATAAAAGAAATATTAAAGATATACCTAGTTTTTTCTTCAATTCAATAAAATTTTGATATTGTATAAAAATAACTTTATTGTAATAACAGCATAAGATCAGAGAGACAATAAAAAAGATTATACTGTAATGCAGCATAGCAAAATAGTGTTCGTTCATTTTCGCTATTTTTGTACTCCAAATATTAATAGTATAATAGATCCTTCAAGAAATTTTCTATAATTCTTATGAAAATAATCTTGTTCTTTAAATTTTTTTTATTATTATGACTTCAAACTGCATAGTTTTCTTCTAATGTTATTTGGACGATATTAATACCACAACTTTTTAGTTTAGCAGAAGTAGAAATTAATTATAAATATTACTAAAGCCGCTAGTTTTGAGGAAATAAAACACCTAGTCAAGCATAATAATTCAAGTCTTCTTTTCTAATAAAAATTTAAAAATAGATTTATTTGCTAATATGATGGAACACCTGGCATAATAAGTCAACCAGATATAGCAGCAATGCCTTTTTTCTGCAAAAAAAAAAGTAAATGCTTCACTTTATCCATTCTTAATTATTTACTAAAGGTTACAATTTTCTCTATGTTGAATTATTGTGAAAGTTACTGGGAGGAGATAAGCTAAAGATAGTGCCTTCTGCTGCTATGTCATGCAATAGAAATTGTTGAAGAATTAATTTCTTTGGTACGTAAACTGATGTAAATAATAATAATCTGTATATTTGTTATAATATATGAATAGGGTGGGGATGCAATGACCAGTAAAAAGGCGTAATGATATTCAGATTACTTTTACTAAAATCTTGGGCGTTTAAACAATAATCTTAACAAATAAATTAGATTCTTAACACCACCCTCAAAAGTAAAATCTGATTTTAAAAACAGACTTTTAGTTTCCAACCTTTCTACTCCTTATCCAAGCATCCATCCTGTAGAGTATATACTAGCCTTGATATGTGCATTTAGAAGGTATCCTAAATGTAAATCATTAATAGAGCACAGCTACTCTACAAATATGGTATGTCATCGGTTAGTTTCCATGATTCAATGCCATATGCCTTACGATTAAGTATACAAACTTTATTATTGATTTGTTTTAAAGTTTACTGTTTTTCTTTTATCTAGATTTAATTTGTTCTTTTTAAATATCCGGGTATAGTCCCTTTCGTGGCAACGCCTCTTAAGGGGAGTTTAATCGTATTTTCACATTAGTTTTAAAAGGTTATTCTAGGTTAAGTTAGGTTAGGATTAGTCCCGCAGGGGCTAGTAATAGGGGAAAAGCTAATGTGAAAATACGACGAAACGCCCCTTAAGAGGCGTTGGCACGAAAGGATTTATACCCAAAAATTCTGTCAATAAGTTTACTTAAAATTTATCAGAAGTCCAAAACAATTATAATTAAAACAATGTATGTCTTTTTTACTTCACATCAACAATTGCTATCAACAAAGAAAAAATACAGGTTTTAAAAACATTTTATGTTAAGCAAAATTCCATTTTTTTTTCTTTTTCCATTTATAATTAATCTAGATTTATCATGTTTTCAAAGGTAAAATAACTCTTTTATCATAACATCATTATTAAGTAATTTAATTAAAATATTTTGTCTATTGTGTCTTGGAGGTGATGTAATATTACTCAGGTGTCAGGGATAGGACAATGGGTGAAAAAATAATTATCCCCCAATTTTTATGTAATTCTGTCATCTGAAAGTTGGAAAATATTGGTAGGGGGTGGGGGAGATAAATTGGTAGATTAATTCATCTTTCATTATCCTTTCCGCAACTGTGTAACACTAGTATTTTGAGGAAATTCCTTTTAGGTTAGGTAAGTTAGGGTTTAGACGAATTTAAATAATGTGCTTTGTAGTTTTGCTGTCCACTAAGATTCGTTACTGCTGCCATTATATCAATGAAAGAAACATGCAATCAATGGAAAATAGCTCATATATATATTTGTATTATCAATGCTTTATATTGAAAGTGGCATTTGCCACTTAAAATTTGATGTCAGAAATGACCTTTCGATAATAGTTATTTATCGCATCGCTTTATAGATGGCCTATTGGCCCTAAGGAGCAACAAAACTGGTATTAATTTAAATGATATATGGTTTTTCAGCAAGGCTAAGAACCGGTTTAATTCAGCGGATTTTAATCGGTTTTATAGCCATACTGGAATAAGACATCAAATTGTATATAGATAAGTAATGACAAACCGTCACAACATTTCAAAGTTGTAGACTAGTTGAAAACAATGATCAAACTTCTGATGCAAAGTATGTTTACCTGTAGCGTACAAATATGACCCAAAATTTATGCAAATTCTTTTTTTGTAAAGCTACTCTTTACTTTACATGTCGTCTGTTTCATACTCTGTAAGCTAATTCAAATTTATATTTTTCCCTCCCTCCTGGCCCAAATAGAGTCACATGAGTTGCCAGTTTTGTCTGTCATAACTCTGTGAGGAACACAGTAATAGTGTCTGACTGATTATGACGTAACAAAAAAAATTAGCCAATGAGAGGCCACTATAAATTTTACC
>LS048450.1:4562-28282 GCA_900241095.1 Acartia tonsa | reverse complement strand
ATTTCTATGACGAAATATGCTAGGGTTATACACATATCGCTAACTACGACTCATAAAAATAAATACGTTTTACCTTTTTTTTACTTCACGTAATTTTACAACTGATATATTATAACAACTAAAACACATGTCTCGTTGTCCCAAAATATTAGGGATTTTCTATCAAATTTTAACATACTAGTGCAAAAAATCAGTAGTGTCAAACCGTTTCTACCAATGATTTTAATCTTTATTATGTGGGATGATTACGTTCCATGGCTATGGCGGATGTTGTCTTCATTTAGTCAATGAATTTTTGTACCTCATTAAAATCATATAGATTCTTACGAAAACACATCTAAACCATAAAAAATTCGCAGCAATTGCATAAAAAAAATAAGGATGGCAATATTCATAAAAGCGAAACTCTAAAGTTAAAGTTTACGACAAACGAACAATAACACTTTTAGAGCGTCAGCACTGAAAAGGCATAACTACATTTTGGAACATGATTATGGAATCATAAAAGTTCAAATACAGCATTTTTAAAATGAATTATAGAGTCGATATGTTTTATTAATTGTACCTATCTGTTTCTGGAATCTTTATAAAAAAATTTAAATCGATAGGACAATTTAAAATGTCTAATTTAAGGAAAAGAGTTGACTGTTGTGGACGTATAGACATTCCCATGATTATTAAAAGCTTCGCTTTTAAAAACGATATCTTTATTATTTTCACTTTCAATATTTTTAAACGTTCCAAAATCACACATAATAGTCATAGTATGTAAGGTTGAAGCACACGTTGAAAACAAACTATTCCCAATAAACTCGGCAATGAAAGGAAAGAGTGTTCATATGTATGATAGTAATATATGTTATGTATATAATTCTTCGCAAACTAATCTCTCGGACAATGTGGCCCTTCTTCAAGGTTTCCAAGCTCGGTTATATTGGGAGATATTGTCAGAGGGTGTGTGTGTGTGGGGGGGGGGGTGAGAGGAAAGTAAGAGTATGAGAGAGAGAGAGAGAGGCAGAGATTTGTTGAACTATTATCCCGAGACCATTTAAGCCCTCTTCTCTATATTTGAGTTCACAACGCTCTTCTATATTGGTCATTTGTTACTACTATAATTATTTAACATTTAGGTTTTAACCAAGGACATTTATAAGGATTTTTATTTTATTTTGAACTACAATCATATTGCTATAATGGAAGCATTTATAAAATCAAGTCTTAAAATTTAATTGCGTTCATGTTAGGCTTCCTGTATTTTTATGTAATTTTGTAAGCATACTTACATTGATTTTTTTGTTTATAATTATAAATTTTGTTTTATTTATAAGCTTCGCTATAAAGTATTTTTTCTTCCTTGTCTGAAGTCTAAGTCTTTTAAAACAATATTTATTTAAACATTGAAAAAAAAACGGCATACCTTTTTCCAGCATGAAATATATGAGTCTATAAATTATTTGACAAAATATGAATTTTACTTTTGATAGAACAAGAAAGAATGCGTTCATAAAAGCAAAAAAAACGAAACCCTTAATCGTTGGGCTTTAATTAAAGAGAAGCATTCTCACAATCTCAAGTTTAAAACACAAAATCAGATAATGAATTGAAAAGGGCTTTAATAGAAAATACGACAATATTTCACCATACTGCTCGTACATTTCCTATGAGAGATGAATAAAACGGGATTGGGTCGGCTATATAGTTAGAATTAGGGAAGATTTTGTTCCAGTGTGACTTCTAAACCGATTAATATCCGCTGGATTAGAATCGGTTATCAGCCAATGATAAATCGTGTATAGAATGGTATTACAGACAAGTTACGAGTATCAAAATAAAAAACATAAAGTTAATATGTACCAGTTTTATTAGGCCATAATTCGGCCCCTCGGAACTAACGAAAATGGTTTTAATCTTTTTTATTTATCTATTATAAGATGCGATAAATAACTAAGACATCGTCAGACCCCCTCCTTGAGTGTTCATGTACTGTACACACTTCACTTAATACATACCTACACACACACACACACACACTCACCATGAATAGAGATGCTATGCACCCAAAAATAATGGTAAATTGTTAAATAAGCATAAAATATAATACCCAGAAATGTCTTGAAACTAGAGATCAAAGGTATTATTTTCTATGCGTCATTAAATAATTTTCTTTTTCACGGAAAATCCATTCGTGTTCAGTTAAGCAGAGTTAAAGAAAGGTTTGCAAATAAATTGGATGGCAACAAAATCCTTTAGTTTTTACATATTTTTACTGTATAATTTACATTTAAATCTTATCATTGATTGATGACTTAAGTTTTTTTAAAAATGTATTCTAACATTGAAAAAATGTCTTACTCTAAAAGTTATTATTATGTATTGATTTAAATTTCTTCCTTTTAATCATAAATTTTCTTATAGCTGTATATAATGTTTGTACATAAAATAGGGCTTGGCAGCCGTCATTTCTGGGGCGGAAGACTGTGGATTGGTTAAAATAGTGGCTAGTCTGCAGGTTGTTCAGTTAAGCAATAATATGACTGGTTGATAAAAAAGATATGTATAATAAATAAAAAAGTAGCCGGATGTTGCTAAGAATAAAATATTGGGCAGGCGAGCGACTATGGCTGCCGAGCTTGGCATAAAATTGTAATAAATCACTAGTGCCCACTTTCATATATATATTTAAGTCCACGGAAGTTATATATTTGAAAGGTATAAACACGGGCAGGCCCAACTTTCAGTGCACTATAGATACATTTAGCATGAACCAAAAATCAATTTGTTTCCCTATGAGTGCCTAGTCGTGCAAAGAAACCTCCTCCCCTTTATTTTTACATTTAAATTGAAAAAAGAGGAGGGGGATGTGGGGTTGGTAGTTTTTCGTTTGTTTGATTTTTACTTTAGGTCATGAGAGGTTAGGTTATGTAGCTGCTCCATAGGGTTAAGCACCACAGGGTTTAGCCCCCTCTGGGATGAAAGATTGACTTTCTACCAAGCAAGAAGCATGAAAAATATTATTTATTAAAATCTTTTTTAAAAAATTGTCTATAAAACTGAAAAGAACTTCACTGATAACTTCAAGGGGATGGAAACTCGACAAGTTCTTATTTTAGTGTGCCCAGACCTGATTTTGCTAATCAAGTGCATTTTATTTGAACAACATTCTATAGGCAACCAACCCTTAGATTGCACGACTATTATCTGAAAGTCCTAACCATGCATAGAAATGATAATTTCCTGATTTAGCAAAGACTTCCTCCTAGTCTAACTATTGAAATCTCAATCATGACTCAGTATGCAGAGAGAGTGGGGACAATGGGCTCTTTATTACACTAGTCCCCAAAGTTTTATAATAACGTTTTCTTATTTGTTGTCTTAACAACTTTGGAAGTGAATCGTTATTGGTTGGTTTATTAAGTTAAGTGTTCAAATGTTTCAGCCATTTGTTTTACATTACAGAAGGGGTTATTGAGTGTACTTTCATTAGGGATGTATATCAATTTATCGGCCATTTGCATTGTCTCATTCCTTTTGATTCCTGCTTAGTAGGAGTATATACAATATTTATTCGGTGATGGGCTCGAACTTGAAACCCATTTCATGTCAGGCTACTAGTACAATGTAAAGAGTAAATATATATACATATTACATACATACATAGTTCATACAACATATACTCATAATAAATTTACACAAAAATACACACAGCGACCTTAACTTTTCGGCTAAAATTTTAAATGCAGCTCATCCAATTATTTGTGGTGATGGTTCGAATCTTCACCTGCATCAAAATTATGACATTTGAAATAACACCTTCTGCTGTAATGTAAGTCGAATGAGAAAATAGACATAGTAGGAGACATCTCTTGGTTCATAATCAATTTTAACCACTTACCCTGCAAAAATGTAATATACAGACAAAGCTCGTGTCATTAATGTGTTTAAACAGTTACTTTACAGATCGATTATTTTTATGTGGTATTTGTGGTGTTATTATTCCTGGACATATCAAATATTCTTCTTACTAATTAAAAATAACAAATTTGAGCTGCGAAGATTGCAAATTTGGTGGCACAGATAAAGAGGGAATATTATATTTTCCTCTTTTTTCTTAGGGCTATTTATATGATCAAAATATCAATATTTTGTTATTGGATGTATGTAAATATCCGTATAGTAGGAACTTTGTCTACCTGTTGGTGTAATTTTTCTAAGATCTCGTAAGCAGTTTGACCAAAATTTTCCTGTAAGTCTCGTATCTATCGCAGGTGAAGGGCCGGGGCGTGTAGTTTTAACCCTCTTCTTAGAGAGAAGCCCATAGTTGCTGATATCAAAGCCATTAATAAAGAAAATTAAATGGTGTCTGTAAAAGGATAAAACTTAAAATTTATCCACGAGTGAATCTAAATATACCGAAAGAATCCCATATATAATTGGGCGTAAGCATGATTAAGATTGAGAGGGGCTCAAGTTCTTAATGAATTTTATAAACCCTGGAAAATTGAAATTAATTTAGGATGAAGGGGGGCGCAGGGCACAACATCCGATGGGGAGGGGGGGATTATTGGCAAGAAGAAAATAATATACTCTCACCAATACCCAAATAATCGTCTAAATGGGTTTGGGAATAGTAAACCCATCCCTGAAATTGAACAAAGAACACGCCCCCCCCCGCCCCCTGTTTTCGCCTATGCCCATTTAAGAGAAAAGGATTAAGGTTACCAAGCATGAAACATTTCCTCTTTGAACACAGAATTTACCTTAATATTGGAATATAGTCTATATCCAGGGAGTAAGAGGGAATTAACACGGTTTTAAAATTTACAACTCTTTTCTCTCTCTAAAAAATAACCAGTTAAAAGGTCAGATTTTCATATTTTTTTTTATTGGGGAAATGGGGGATTTATCGTTGATTGTTCTATCCCTGGTCTATACTCTATATCTATCTTACCACTGTCTTTGATTTTATCAATTTAAACTTTGATATTTGGAGTTTAAATTAATAAATATAGTACAGAGTTTACATTTCAATACAAATATTATTTATCAAATACGATAATATAAATATTTTTTGTTGTTGCAGATTGTATTGTGTTTTTAGTTAAATTATTGCTTGAAATTTTTTTTACTTAATCCAGTAATTTGCCTTCCCGAGATAATTCGGATTTAGAAAACATTCCCACCATCCCCACCCCCATAAAAAATATGTTAATCTTACATGCCTCATCATTATCGATAAATTGAAAGTGAGGGTTAATAAAATACCCTAAACCATCCCCCCCATTTATTAAGTGAGCCTCCTCGGGCAGAGCCACTGGTATTAAAAATAAATACATATATTTATACTAAAGTAACAGGATGTCTAACTGTGTATAATAAAGATTCTCGACGAATAAGGTTATCCTTTACAGTGTAGCTTGTCTTAAGTCCTATGAAGGTTTTGAGGAGGGCACCACAGCCCTCCTAAGAAAAATAACCCCTAAAATAAATGACCCAACCCCAAAACCTTTTTTTTTCTTTTTGAATTAAAATAAAAGTGGGGGTCAACTCTTACCTCCACCTCAAACACCCCTTTAGGCCTCTAGGGGCGCAGCCGCTATTAAGCACATATCTAGATAGAATGAAGAATCTTCTAAATACAGAAAAGTGTAAACTGTGTCATACACCAATTTTTAATGTTGAAAGCCTCCCCCACATAGCATCATCAAATATAGTTTGCCAAAATTCAATTCGGAACACACACATCAAGAAATCACTCTAGGTTTTGATTGTAAAGAAAAATATAAAAGCCAGAACATAATTACTTTCTTCCCAATATAATATCTTTTGTTATTGTAAAAAAAGTTTTAAATTTGTCCATCTGTAAGTAATATCTTTTAAGACGAACAAACAGACATCCTATAATCTTTGCTGTATGAAATATTTACACCTAATATAGTGATACTCTAGACATGTCTGACTATATTTTATCAGTATTCTAATATGTACCCTATATCTATATAATATTTATACTATAGTATATCTTTACACCCAAACCTAAGTGATACTCTAGACATGTGTGACTATATTTTATCAGTATTCTGATATGTACCCCATATCTATATAATATTTATACTATAGTATATCTTTACACCCAAACCTAAGTGATACTCTAGACATGTGTGACTATATTTTATCAGTATTCTGATATGTACCCCATATCTATATAATATTTATACTATAGTATATCTTTACACCCAAACCTAAGTGATACTCTAGACATGTGTGACTATATTTTATCAGTATTCTGATATGTACCCCATATCTATATAATATTTATACTATAGTATATCTTTACACCCAAACCTAAGTGATACTCTAGACATGTGTGACTATATTTTATCAGTATTCTGATATGTACCCCATATCTATATAATATTTATACTATAGTATATCTTTACACCCAAACCTAAGTGATACTCTACACATATGTGACTATATTTTATCAGTATTCTGATATGTACCCCATATCTATATAATATTTGCACTCCAGTATCTTTAAACCAAATATTGATGGTAAAATATGCAATTTATTTAGTTTTAAGTTCATAAAGTCTCAAGAAATTAAATAAATGTAAATTGTACATTTTTTAAAATGTGAGGTAATCATCACTTAATACTTGTTTTGATACTTCTAATTAATTTACAAGTTCTTAAGTATTGTGTATTTTTTCAACATTTATTGTAAATTTGAAACCTTAAATGTTGTTGATCGAGAAAAAACTTTATATTGCAATAACCTTCATAAAATCTAATTTTGCCTATCTGAAAGAGACTATTTTTACCGTCTTTTGTATGGCACAGCCGGGGATAATTCTAAACTACAATCATAACAATTGTGTTGAAATTTATAAAGGTTCTTTAACTCTCAATCTCATCTTTCAGCGATGCCTCATAACGTGCGCAATCCAAGGAATATTGGAGAACCATTGTGCGTGGCCTATGTTCTAATGAGAACTAAAAGGCAATGATGATGACGACTTTATATCTTGTTGAATGCCAAAGGCGGAAAACCGAATTATTTGACAAATGAGGAAAATTGGACAGAAAAAATGCTCCGTTTATGCAATTTTAACTGGAGATGCAAAACGTGTTAGTTGATCCAAATTACATTGAGGAAATGTTTTTGGATGGTAGTGAAAACATTTACAATTTTACACAAACTAAACGATTTAGCGACTTTTACAAATTAGGGTTTCAATGTTTTTTTTTAATTTGAGATTTTGATGTTTAAAAAAATTTGGAAAGGAAAAAAATCTTTGAATTTTTATTATATTATTGCTTTGAAACCGTTTAACATCCAGTAGATTAGAACAGGTTCTCGGCCATACTGAAAAATCATATATAGCATCTGCTTACAGACAATTTTCGACGAATATTTAAAAAATCAAAAAAATAATGCCAGTTTGTTAACCCGAACCTTCGGCCCCCTCGGGGCTAACAAAACTGGCTTTAATCTTAAAATTGTAGATTCAAACTAAATCGTATGGCTAACCCTACTTTTAACTTTAGCATTGCGTTTCTTTTAAATGTGCCATTCTTGTAATATAACACATATAGACAGTCAATATATAGGAAAAGAAGACAGAATAGAATTCGATAAATGTCTGAATTAATTACCTAAATCAACAGAATAGAAATCTTGGGATCGCAGAAATACAAATAATTTCTTTGCTTTTAAGAAATTCTATCATTCTTTTTTGATATAAATATAACAAATTATAAAACACTAGTTGCTTCACCTCTAGCCGCAAGGGAAGGTGGGAAAGGTCAGGAAATTGCCTTAAACCAACCTTAATAAAGCTTCCCTGTAAAGTTCAATCAATTCTGACCAGATTTTTCTGAGATCTTTAGATTAAGATAAAAAACCTCCTTTTGTATATCTTAGAAAATATTTTTACATTTTCAGAAAATATATGTTATTTGAAAATCCTTGATTAATTAAAATAATCCAATCTATTGTCAGTTTAAAATGTATAAGGCAGAAAAAAACGTTAATAAAAGTTTTACCAATATAAAGCATATCTTATTATGTATTTTATCCTGTTTAAGATAGATTGTTTATGAAATGCAAATAAATCTCATTAATATTTAGTTTGGATGTATTAAATGTACATTTGACTTTTACATAGCTATCGACATTTATATAAAAAAAATATTGTATTTAATTACTAGCAGGTCTAAATTATTACTTTTCTTGTCCTTTGGCTGCAATGAGTAGGATAAAATCATAATATGACCCTTTTTTAGTTTTCCATTAAAGAGCCCGCCAAAAAATAAATTCAGCAAGTATTTTGAAAAACAAATTTCACCGGCCGTCATATAAATAAGAAACTATTCAAAGTCAAACTTTATTTTAGATGTAAATAGATAGAAAATAAGATATTGTAAGGTATTTTTTTCCTGCTTAAAATATTGAAATTATGTAAAAGATTAGCTGCGCTTCCAAAATTGCCCCCTCTCTCCCCTCTCCTGATCTAGCATCAATTTTGTGCAATACTGCATTGAAAGATAGCTTAATGGTTTTTGCAGTAAATACAATCTAATCTTATTCTCCCTCAACCCATTTTTTCTCTCCATTTTCTCCTTTCTCTCTCAATTTAATCTCTTTTGCAGCCCCTCTCTCTCTCTCTATGTCATACTCCTTTTCTATCCTTTTTTTTTTACATTATCCAGTAATGGAAGGATACACAAAGTGAAAATAAAATAATCTAACGGTTACTTCTGCTCGGCTTAAAAAAAGTTAAACTATAGCTTCTTTTAACAATTTTCGATAATTTTCTAAATATTCACCAATGTCTTTCAAATAATTAAGTTTTATTTAATGCGAGGGGAGGGTGGTAGTTTGTTATCATAGCCTTTTGTCCTATCGGCTTTATTCTTTAGACATCTAACTACTTAACCTTTAAAATATAGAATAATAGCTACGCCCCTAGATATCATGTTACCTTTATATCAGGATGAACAAAAGACCTTCCTCCCTGTTTATTTTCTCGGCAAATTACCATCTTTCACGGCAACACAGAAAAATATAAAAAATGGAAAATTATTTCCTGTTTTTAGTTTTATTATTACAGTGTAGTGTTATCATTATATGATAGAGATAGGAATTGTCAGTTACTTAAGATCTCACTAAACGTTTAACCAAGTGAATCATCTTTTTTTAAACGAATCATTTCTATAATTTGGGTTCGGTCGTACGTAACGGATAGCTCTTATCTTTTTTTAAGCATGTAAGAAATGTTATATTTCATACTTTGCATGATTCCTGTAACAGTTAAATAAGATTTAGAAAGCGTAGCAACCCTATAGTCGTTACCAGCAAGTCTATACGTCCATCAAAACATGCTGATCTTTAATTTTTTTGTTGACAAAATTTGTTTTTGTGATATGATTATCCTATTCATTTGATTTGTGAACAATGATTCCTAGGACAACTAGGTAAAATTTGTTAAGCGAATTATCACTTTAGTCAATTCTTAAAAATGTAAGTATTTCCTTGAACAGAGGTGGATTCTTAAAAAACTTTTGACTCACTAAAAATTCTTTGCCTCACTAAAATCAGTGAGGCTTACTAAAAATTTAGAGGAGATAATTTTGCTGAACTGTTTTAGTGAGACAGTGAGCCAAAAAAGTTTTTTTAAAAGAATTCACCTCTGTATTCTGTTTATACGCAGGCAACTTTGTTCTGTAGACTTACAATTATTATGCTGTTTATTAAATTCTGACACTCTACAAGTGTTAATTTTCATTCTTCGGCTGGTTTTAGAGCTTCGCTTTTATGAATGATGTTGTCTTACTAGTTTTTGAAGTGTTAAAAAAGATTATCTTAAATCTGAAAAACCTCATACGCACATATGAGAATATTGTTGGTCTAATTCAAAATATGAATGTACAAGATAGTACATATAGTACATATGAATATGTAATAAATGGACAGAGTTAACCCCTACAAACTTTCTCACTTTATTTAAGAATTTTATTCAATACTTTATCAAGTTTCCTTCCTCTATAACTCAGTTTATGCATCTGTCCTTGAAAATTATATATACAGCATCCAGTACCAGAGAGATAGGAGACAAAGGGCTGTTTATTACACTAGTCTCCAAAGTTTTATGATTACGTTTTCTTATACGTTGGCTCTACAACTTTGGGGACTTTTGTGAATTTTGATTGGTTGATTCATTAAGTTCAGTGTTTAAAAGTTTTAACAACTAATTTTAATCTAGAGAAAGGGTAAGTTTGTGTATCATCATTGGGGGGATGTTCATCATTTTATCAGTTATATCATGGGGACATAAATATATTTATCAGCCATTGTCTTATCCCTTTAGATTCCTGAGCCCGTACTGTATGTTGGAAAATCTCAGAAAATTTTGAAGACAATTTTTTATTCAATTTTTGACAATATTGTAAATTTAAAAACATCAGGGCTATTTGTTTTTACTGATGTGCAAAAATATTTGATTGTAATCGCGTGCACAGATATTTTAGTGTTGTACACACAAAAAATATAATTTTTATACGTCCCAGAAAAATAGTTAAAATCGGACGAAAAGACGTGTGGAAGTCAAAAGCAGTATGACCGACATTTGTGTTTTAAACTTAAACATGTTCCGTAATCATGTGAATGTAAACATGAACTTTCAGCCGTCTATTTTTAATAGAGGCCTAGAAAACCACATTTCACAAAAAAAATTTTAGGCGGACATTAGGAATTATAAAGTAGCTTCGCTTCTAAAAATATAAAGAAATGACCTGCAACAAAAAATAAAGAGGGCAAATATGTACTGATATAATATATAAGTAACTTGTCTTCTTAATTGTATTTTCTACATAGAGGTTTGATTAGGCATGGCCATGGGGGTAGCTATACGAGAGAGGGGGAGGGTGGGATAAGATTAATTAAGAGAAGGATTGAGATACTTGCTAATGGAATTGATGGAACTTACCATTCTTCGTTCATTCAACTAATACAAACTCAAAAATTATATCATCTATGTATGTACTTACAATATATTAGGTGTGTGCATTAACATTAGGTTTTAAACATATTATTTGATTTCAGTCAAAATTAAACAGAGTAGTTTCATTGGCTAAGACTAAGTTAAAATTAAATTAAAATGCTAAACTTTGAACTGTCAGTTGCTTGAATTAGGATACAATGTAAAACTGTGTGAAACAGCATAAGGACCGCCACTGCCGCCGTAAACCGCTATATCCCGCAGAATTATTTTTTGCTATTAAAACGAACTTTGTCTCTCTAATAAATTTGGCGAGAATTAGCAATTAACAGTTTTCGGCAGTAGCAGCGGTTACGACGCCATTTCACAATTTCATTTTGCAACTATTTTGCCTAATTTTGGCATTCTAATCTTGCTTTAAACTATGAGAATTTACTTAACCTCTTTAGTAACGTATATTACTGAAACAACTAAGATATGCTTTCGAAAGAGCTTGGTAGTAAAATCAAAACTTACCCTAACTTAAATGTAGTTGTATTTACAGACTTATAAAAAAAGGATGCTTATTATATAAACCTTTCCCTATATCCATAAATATTGTATATAATCTATTACATGAACCTATCCCTATATTACTGGTAATATCTATAACTAATGTATATAATCTATTATATGAACCTATCCCTATATTACTGGTAATATCCATAACTATTGTTTATAATATATTATATGAACCTTTCCCTATATTACTGGTAATATCTCTAACTATTGTATATAATCTATTATATGAACCTATCCCTTTATTACTGGTAATATCCATAACTATTGTATATAATCTATTATATGAACCTATCCCTATATTGCTGGTAATATCCATAACTATTGTATATAATCTATTATATGAACCTATCCCTATATTACTGGTAATATCCATAACTATTGTATATAATCTATTATATGAACCTATCCCTATATTACTGGTAATATCCATAACTATTGTATATAATCTATTATATGAACCTATCCCTATATTACTGGTAATATCCATAACTATTGTATATAATCTATTATATGAACCTATCCCTATATTGCTGGTAATATCCATAACTATTGTATATAATCTATTATATGAACCTATCCGCTGCAATGATAAATATATTCACAACTAATTGACCGATCACAGATCATACACAAAGATTAACAAGGATGACCTTACACATAAAAGCGAAGGTATCAAATCAAATAAATTCATGGCTATTATTATTGGTAGTTTTTGACAAAAATATCATAAATTCATAATACAATGAATAAGTTTGTTTGGTCACTATATCGGGATTTCAATAACCTCAGAACTGATAGAGTTCTGCCTTAGAGAAAAGCTTTACCTTAGTCCTGGGATGGAATTAGACTTTTTTGCTAACCTTTATCCTCTTTGAATGCAGAGACAAATGCTAGGGGGGGGAGGGGGGTAGGTTGCTAACGGATTTAATAAATAATAATTGTGTTTGGTTGTGATGTTTAGACCACTATTATAGAATAGCTTTGCTTGCAAAAATACTTTGTCTGTTTAATCTATTATCTATAGTGAGGCTTCTCTGTAATAATAAAGTCTGGCATACTTAATTATTATGCAAGATAAAAAAAATCTGAACAACTTGTTTCGTTTTTAATAAATATAACCAACAAGGATGACAACATCTACTATAAAAGCGAAGCTCTGATACGGTGGGACAAACGAACATTAACACTTATAGAGTGTCAGAACTGAATAATCAGAATATAAAATTCGAATCAAAATTGTAAGTAAATTTGTTGAAAAACTGCTTACATGCACGATAATATTTACGGACATACTTACATTTATATGACTTGATTAACGATTATAGAGTTTTCTTACATTTTTAAGACTTGATTATGATTAATGATTATAGAGCTTTCTAAATCGTAGCTAACTACCACATGCAAAGTTCGATAGGACAACTCTAACATGCCTAAATTAACGAAAAGAGCAAACCGTTACGGACGTACGAACCGACCTTAATTTTAGAAAAGCTTCGCTTTTAAAAAATACGGGCAGCCGCAGCTCTATATTAACCAGTTCATAAAGCTGCAACATCCATTGAAACCCATTATCGATCTTAAATTACCCTTATTTTTACAAGTTTTGCAAATATTTTTCGCTTTTATTTATGGGCAATGTTATTGATATTAGAAATACAAATAGGCTAACACATTTATAAACGATTAAGTGATAATCTAACTGTTATTTTCCTCAATTATAAATGCATTGTTTGGGATTATCTGTAATAAACATATTTACATGAATTTCTATTGCTTATTATTTATTTCATGAATTAATGATACATCTAAGCTATAGATGTGCTTCACTTTGGTTGTGAACATTTTGTGTACTTTTTTTTGACTATGCGAATTATAATTTTGTCACTTGTTTTAGTAGGTATTGGTATTTTTTCTAGTCTCTGTTAAGATCTCGATAACCGCTAAACAAATACAAGTTTTCTATTTTTTGGAATCTCCACATAAAATTAAAGTGTTGGTTTTAGGCAATTAGATTTCCAAAATAAAGTTTTAGGATGGTTGAAGGCAATTTGTTTACACCAACCCCCTTACGATTAAAGAACTTAGATGCTAGGGGCGAAGCGACTGGTCACATATATTACAGAGGATTTTTATTTAATCTTTACGCGTTGTGGCCATTTTAGGCCTTGTTCTATGTAACACAGCAAAAAACTATCATTTTTGTAGGTAGTAAGGTAGTCTGTAAGTTATCAGTAACGTGAAATGCCATTATGTTTTTTATTGTCGGTTTTTAGATATTAGATAAGGCTTGCTAATAGTTGAACTTACTTTTATTTAAAATTTTGTCATTTTGAAAACTACCTACTAAAGAACTGTCCTTAAGGTTTGTCTCTGGTTATCCAAACTAACGTTCTAAGTTGATGTCTAAATAAGCAATTAACACTTTGATTACTTTTGATTTATTCTACCGTGCAATATTAATATTAATTATAATTAATGTATAAAGATAAAAAGTTAAATACAAACATACAAAATATACACAATAATGTAAAAATTCAACAATCAATAACAAGTTCATAATTATAATAGTAAAGGCACAAACATTTAGAATGATTGAGATTTCTTGGACATTTTACTAAAAATGGTGTAAAAGGTTATAAAAAACATACGATTTTTAAAATGCATCTTTAAATTCCATATTTTCTGTAAAGAATTGAGGGAAATATCTCACGCAGTAGGTGAATTTTTATTTGCACATTGAAATGTTAAAATTTAGCCATTCGTTAAAATATGTTAACCCCCTTAACAAAACGTAATTGAAAAATACCAAAATTGAACCCTAAAAAAATTCCACAAAAAAATTGTATTTGTCACGCCTTGTAAGAAAGGTCCCACCATTTTTTCTTTAACAATAGAAAATAATTATTTGTTATGCGGTAAAACTGTCCATACAAAACTTTTTCATGCATATCTGCATACTTTTTTATCATAAGAAAAGTCTTATTACTATTAACTGCTTTTTCGAAGCAATTAACTATGTAAACAAGTATGACAACATCCACAAAAGCGAAGCTCTGATACGGAAGGACAAACGAACATTAACACTTGTAAAGTGTCAGAACTAGGGATGGCAATCCAAATCAAATCCGACCCCCCCCCCCTCTTTGAAGGCAAAGATCACCACCCCCATCATCTCTCCCCAACAACACCATCAAGAATTAGAAGAAAAGCTACTGTGAAAATATGAAAAACGCAGCTTTAGATTCTTCCAGTACCCGGTAAAATTTAATCTCTTAATTTATTTTTTTTTAACGCCTTTTAAATATTGCTAGATTCCGGAATCCGTCAAAAAATATAAGAATCTGAATTTCGTAAAATGCGCCGCTGTGATTGGCTGAAATTCTTCATGGGGTGATTTAGCGCACCATTGAAATGATTTAAAGATCAAGCTCTGGAATCCGCGGAGAATCCGTATTATTTTTGGACGGATTCTGGTAAGAATCCTAATCTGGTCTAAAAATTAGACGGATTGCCAACCATAGTCAGAACTGAATAATCAGAATATAAATGTATGTCGAAACAAAAGTTACTACCCTAATTATAGAAAAGCTTCGCTTTTAAAATACAAGCAGTTTAACCTTAAAAATGTCATTGAGTATAAATTTAAAAAACATGAATAATATCACAAAAGTAGGTTGAGAAAACAGATAAAATTTGCCAGACCCAATAATTTTGTGTCTGCTAAAAACCACCATTAGAAGGTAATTTGTTAAAATTGGCACTGGGGTATTGTATTGTGTTTACTTGTGATAAACGAGTCAGTTTTTGGCACTAAATTGGTTAATGGTAAGCGAACATACATTACACAAATATACTTACATACAAAAAAATATTACATTTATACAAAACTATACATTTTTATGTACACACAACAATAATAAAAAATAATATGTCTTTTTGGCGACAAGAATAAGTAGTGATTCATTTCGTTTATACGAAAATTTTTTCAATAGATTCATTTCATTTAAAAATTCAATTAATCTTAGGCCATTAAACTAATTCAAAATAAGCATTTTTTTGTTAAAACAACTAAATGATAAAAAATTATTTTTATTATTGTAAGTCAATAGGTAAGTTTTAACCAACACAATTAATGTTTCAAATGTAAATTTTATAAAAAACAATCAAAAATAATTAGGTATAATAGCTGTACCTAATCTAAGTCTATAGTGCAAAACCTAAATAAAAAGCCAAGTATGCACTTAATGTATTTTAACCCTATAAATAAGTTAATGCTACTTTAAACCTACGGGAAGCTTCATTAAAATAAGACTCATAATCTATGGCTATAACAATCTGTTCTTTTGTGCTGTTTAATAGTTAGTCACAAAATGAAATATCAAAATACATATAAAATTGTAAAATTGAAATACTCGTTAGTTGATGGTAAATGCAATAAGTGAAGAATTATAACTAAATATTGGTTTTAAGTAGGATAAACCTCGTCTAAATTTAATTATTACGTGATGTTGTCAGTTGGATACTAGTTTTAAGAAAGATATAGATAGAGTTATGAAGGCAAGAAGTTTGGTAATATTGTTTTAATTCTGAACTTGTTTAATTTTAATGCCAGCTGTTGGTGAAAACGGACAGACAAGGCAATCCTCTCCGTCCAGCTCGGCTTTTGACTTCTTTCTTTTCAGCGTAAACTGTCCATGCTTGTATTTGTGCTTTGCTGTGGGCGTTAATGGGTAAAAATTCGGGTCTGATTGAATGTTGCGCTTCTCCATCATAATATCCCTACCAATAAGACTGGAGAAATGTATGTTTAGATGTCTTCTTAGCAAGCTCTTACTTGAGGAGATGGACAGAAGAGTGGCCAAAAGCTCAGCGTCAAACTTTGGTTCAAGGGCAACTAAAGCACCATGGACCCCAGAACCGCGCAGGTTAGGCGCGTACTCTGCAAGATCCACCTGGCGCAGCCACTCCATAACCCTGTGGTTGCTCCAGGATAAAATGTTGTTGTCATCTTCCTCTTCTGTTGCCCGGCGCTTCAGGAAATCTGGATCAAATTTATAATCTCGCAAAACTTGGATACCCCGTCGGATTGAACAGTGGTGTAAAAGAGTTGTCACCTTAAGATAACCTAAATCATCGACAGTTAAAAGATTCAACAAACGACCATCCACCCTACACTCCAAGAAGGACTCCTTGTATTGTGGCAGGCCTATGTCGTCCAGCCATCTGACCACCCAGGCACAGTCAAGACCACCGGCAGGATCTGGTCGTTTAGGGTCAATTTTAGCTTGCATGGCAAGAATAAGTTTCTTTCTGTGCAGTGGATTCTTAATTCCCAGCTTCACGTCCAGTTCTGTTCCTCCAAGTTTGGCAAGATCAGCTCCTGTACCAATATGTCTCTGAACCTCACCTGTGTATTGTCCCAGGCCCATAGTTTCCAGCCAGGTACACAACATATCAACGGACCAATCAGAGAATCTTTTCTTTTTCATAGTACTCATAAGGACAGAGTTAGCACCATTAGCACCGCTACTAAAGTTACTCCATCCAAGTCTACCATTAACAGTTGCCCTAGAGTTGCCGCGAACAAACGCAGACGTTTCTTTGCCTCCAGATGCCTGACTTCTGGCCCGATCAGCTTCGAACCCACCTGAATTGCTTCTCTTAATCTTGCCTAATATTTTCTTGATGCTTCTAGTTGACCTTCCAGAGAGTGACACCATACTGGTGTCCATCTCATGCGAGGTATCGAACCCATTTTCATCATCCGACAGCACAACGGCCCCGCCTGCTCTATTGTTGTAAGAAGCTGCATGAGGGGAGGACAGAGAATTCTCATCAGGACTGCTCACAGGAGTCGGAGACCGTGGAAGGCCGCCGCCTGCAGCCACTTGGCTGATCTGGCCAGAAATTGTGCGCGGCATTTTTGGAGTTGTGTTTCTATACTCTGCAATGTCTCGTTCAAGGCGGGCACACTTCAGTTTGAGGCCGGCAAGCTCGGTGCGTAGTTCACCAGTTTTAATTTCAGAGCCGCTCCGCAGGTTTCTCTCGCGTTCAAGTGATTCCTCAAGCTTAGCTGCCTTAACGTCTCTGTCATGCAATTTTCTTTCTATAAATAAAAGATACTTAGATAGAAAAGTAATTTCAGCTTAAAATAATTCTAAAATCTAAAATTCAGATTCCATTAACATAGGGGCATGAAAACTTAATGGTATCAATATTGTTTGCGTTTCACGCAATTTAACTCTTGTTCTTTTTAAATAATAGATTATAGAGTAGGTCGAATTCTTGGATACAAAAAATTATTACTACCTATGCGAATTTTCAAAGGACTTATTAATTTTACTACCTAGTTTTAAAATACTAATTCAAAAGCTTACCAAGGTCTCTGATTTCTTTGGATTTACTCTCAATTTGATCTTCTAATACGGTAACTTGTAACTGTAAAGAGTCTTTATCTCGCTCTAGCTCTTGGGTTCTCTCCTAAATTCATAATATGATTTAAACATATTTATAAATATCATTAGGTAGTGTGAATTTCAACTAATTTCATTAAGAATTACCTACATGTATTAATTTTAATAAAAAATTTCTAACTTAACTAAAAAATTGGATACTTTTTAAAGGATTAACATCACATGAGAATTTGCTTTGGATATCACAAGAAGAAATGCCATATTAATACTTTTACGAAGACAAATGTAACCGAGAACTGTTTTTAAATTTCAACATACCTACCTAGATACTAAATTTTAAATGGATTAGAAAAAAAATTCAGGCAAAGAAACGATTTTAGAACCCTATGGGGTTCAATACTTTTGGGATACTTCCTGAAAAGCTATCTCAACCTTGACAAAACCTAACCTATCAGGTACGTGTTTTAAAAAGTTTTGGTCTAAATGCTATATGAGGGAGACTAGTTTTTCTTTACCTCTAATCTTGTAAGATCATGAACACCGTAGTTATCGTCTTGCTTCCACCACTGTTGTTGATACTAAAAGTAAAAACAAAATATTATTATAATTATGTTTTCCGTTAATATCTCGCTAACCACTTCATTTATCATAATCTTTTTTTAGGGAAGGTTCTCATGGGTCCCAGGATAGCTTTTATTACAATCTTGGGATAATTTTATACCATTTTCTGTGCCCCCCCCCCCCTCAATAACATTGTTTTCGTTTAAAAAATAAATCAAATATTTAGCAAATAATAATATTCTTGTATTTAAATTTTAATCTCCAAAAGGGTTAATATTGTTTTTAATCAATAAAGGTTTACTTAATTTTATCGTGTACCGTCTTATCCCTTAAGATCCCTAAATATTTTAGACAATTTATGTTGAAAACATAAAGTCCAACTTACCTTGTTTTGTGAATTTTTGTTACAATTAGACCTGTTGTTCATGAACCAATTCCAGATAAATTCTCGAGTATCTGAATCAATCTGAAAATAATTACATTTAATTTTTGCTCAACTCAGCGCAGTATTTACACAATTTATTCTGAAAATATCGCATAAGCAAAGTTTTAAAGGCTTATAGCTAATAGTAGGGTTCTATGGAAAAAAAATTTAGTACTTATACCTAAACAATTTACAAATATATTAATAATTTTAGTGCTTTTTTGATTTTTGGGGTTTTTGTTTATTACATTGAACACTTAATATTATTATATATTTGTTTTCATATCATTCATACAAAATCAAATGACCAATGAGTAGAAGGTCTAGACTAAAAATTCTTATAGGTAGAAATTTTAAAAAAAATATCTCAGAGCTAAACATCTACCAACTTACTACAAATAATATCAACAAAATCTTTCAATTTAAAAGAAAAGAATTCAGATTTAAAGAAATGCATAGCTGCAATGCAAATAAAATATTCATGGGATGTGTTCTTCATTTTGACATTCTTCATATACGGACAGTAAATATAGGTCACACAATAGAAGTTATAATAAATTATAGAGAAACAACGTCCATAAATTTTTTTGATTAATTTAGGTTTTTTGGCTCTGGGTATCCCGCAGTGTTATTGGGCAAATGAAAAGAAAAGCTTACCACACCCCCTTATTTTCAATTTAATTAAAATAAAGGTTGGATGGGGGGCGTATCACTGCACGACAGGCCCCTTGTGGGAAAGCATTACTTAATTGTAGATGAGGTTAAATACGTTGTCATTAAGCCCCATCAGTCTCGACGGCTTGGCAACCCAAAGTTGAAGTTAATAATAATACCTAAAAACTTTTTTCTTACGTTTATTCATGGATTACCTGCTTTGGATCATCTTTGGATGCATTTAATATTGCACGCTTCAAATTTTTCATGGCCTCAGATACACTTACAGTTACACCAGCAGACTCCTAAATAATAACAATTTATTTGATAAGTTTATATATCAAGAATACAGTACCTAGGTACTTTAGATTTTAGTAAAAAAAGTTAGGTAGGTATCTTTTTACATAATATCGTCCTATCGTTTGTTAGTATATGGGTATCAATAGACACTTCATGCTGATATTACTTAAGAATTCCCTTTAAATAAAAAACACTTCTAATCCCCGTATATTTATGACAATCAGATACAGAATATTAAAGTAAGTAACTTATTACAATTTTTTTCTTTGTGTACGAAATTCAAATAGTAAGGAAAAGATGAAAAAAATGTAAGACAAGAAAAAATTGACAATAATGTGTATGTATTGTATACCTACCATTTATATAGTAAAACAGCGTTTTTTTACTTAAATTTTATATACCTAGCTTAAAGTTTATGCTTTCTTCAGAAAGATACTCTATAGAATATATACCTGTATAGAAAAGTTATCAAACTGTGGAAGATCATATTTAGCACCCTGAATAATTCCATCCATCTGTTCTAGGGCAGCCTCCAGCATCCTAGAGGCCTCGGAGGCCACGCCTCCTTCGGCACGACCTCCATCATGTTGATACCCGCCACCAGCGCTGACTCCTCCCCCTCCCAACCTACGGACCCCGTCGGAATATATCTTTCCTGTCATATCCTCCATTTTTACCCAAAAAACTTCAGACCATTTTAGTCTGAAAATTTTTCATTTAATTTACACTTTACAGTATATATAGGATTATAACACATACATAATGGTATCAAAATTTTAACACATTGAAATTTCGATTGAACAATTACTTTAATTAAAGGTTAATTATTTTGCCTAGAACTTTTAAACTGGTAAATATATTAAAAACTAAGTAGGTATTTTTTTTGGTTTTCTGTATGTTATGATAATTCGACATCCTATGCACAAGAAAAGTTCTTTTATTCGCATATAAGTTAGAGGCAAAACAGATTTTCTACAGATGAAATATCTCTCTCACTAGAACATATAGAATAAGCATAAATAAATAGTATCAATATTAGAGGACATAAACAATAACATATTCAATGGTACATACATTTTTTCAGAGATTGTTAGAATTTTCTTTTTGGGTTCAAATTGGATTCATTGATAAGAGTCTAGAAATCTTTTTCGTAATACAAATATTTATTATCATAAATTATGTGAGATATTTTAAAAATTAACAATAGAGTTAGGATTGACAAACAAATATTTGGTTAAAAAAGCGTCCTTCGCTATGAAAAAAATGGCAATTTAAACAAATTGTAGGACAGTCTACAAAACTAAATAAAAAATAACTGTCTGAATTATTTCTTACGTCTTCTCCGTGAACAATAAAAAAAACAAATATTAAAGTATAAATAAAATATATAAATGACTTGTGTTCTTGAGACTTTTTAGTATAAGTAATTTCCTAATGAGAATAAATGTTGTAACAAAAGGGTTTGGTGTAATTTGTAGGTAAATGTACATTTAAATAAAAGTAGTAAATTTTATTAAATCAATTGAATGTCTTTTAGATAAGGGGGGTGGGGGCGGCGCAATGACATCTGAACTTAAACAGTGAGCAAAGTGGTCTAAACAATGAGATAGATTGTTGAAACTTGGTACATAAGCCTAGTCCTATAGGTACTATATCTTAATGGCAAAAAAATCTAAATTTTTTTTATATTTACCTACCTAAGTAAGAAAAACCCTAAGGAAATGGGGTTTTTAGGCCTTTATTGTCCTAATTTGATGTAGACACTTCCCTTTCATTGTTTTTTCTTAGGTTTTTTCTTGAATACACTGTGTTTATAAAATTCTGGTCCCCAACTTGCTGAATCATCTTAAATAATGTCCTTCTTATCTTATGAATAGACACAGTGTATTTCAGGAAAAATCTTAAGAAAGGATAATAAAAGTAAGTTTCTACTTCAAAATAGACCAAAAAAGCCCTAAAGATCCTATTTCCGCAGAGTTTTTCTAACCTAACCTAAAAAAAACTAGATTTTTATTCTTATTAAGATGTATTACCTATTGAACTATGTACCAAGTTTCAAAATTCTAGCTCAATATTTAGACCATTTTGCTCACTGTTTAATCTCAGAGGTCAATACGCCCCCCTCCCCCCCCTTCTTATTATAATTTTCACTTAAATATCCTACTGTAATCGTTTTAACAAAAAAGTCAATTTTTATATTGTTTTAAGTAGGTAAGATATTTTCTATGTAGGTAATACTAACAAAATTTTTATGAAGATTCTGAATGATAAGTATTCAATTTATAAAATCAGTGTTTAAAATAATATCTAACAGCATTATACAATATACATACATTCAAATCTTTTAGCTTATGATAATTTGTTTGAAACTTTGCTTACCTTCTAAGTTCTAAATGTAGGTAATGTCAGAATAAAGCAAATTAACATGTGATACTAATAGGTGAACTATTAAACAACTGAAACGGAGCAATAAAATCCCTCTGAAATCCACAGTTAGTGGATATCAGAGGCTGCACGACCTTTGTTCCAACTCCATAAGAGCACAGAGCTGGTTGACAAAGTTTCGAGGCGTGCAGACAAGGCCGTCATAAGGCCCCATCCTCGTTGATGCTAGATAAATATGAACGCGCGTTTACCGCCGCCGCTCGCTGCGATCTTCCAGGATTATTAGGTTGTTCGGGAGTTGTGTAGGGCAAGTGCACGCTGGGGTCATCCTCAGCCTTTCTTTTAGTCCCTCCAGAAGATTCCTGATCTACCTGGGAGAACTCGTCAAACTCCTGGAGGGTGAGGCCCAGTTCCTCTGGGAATTGTTGCAGCTTCTCCCGTTCTCTTTCTTTCCTGGCCTTAACCTGCTGCATCATTTCTCCAATATTATGTTTCCTATCGGGGTACAACATTTCAAACCACTGAAAAGAATAGAAATATATTCCTATTAATTATTATAATCCTATATACCTAATAAACTGGTATGGAACTAAATCTATTAAAAATTACCTAAAGTTTTCAAGTCAACGAATTAGATTACGTTGTAAAAATTGGTTTGTTTTGATAATATGAAATAAAATAAAGTAGTCATGTCTGACATATTATCGACAGTATAACATTATGACTTATATGGGGGTGCGCCCCTAGCATCTAGAGGCTCTATATTCGAAGAGATATGGAAGGACAAAAAAATAGACTAAATCCATATCCATACTTATAAAGAAAAATAAAAAAATTCTAAAGTTATTTTAGGGCCTACAAGAATCTTTACTGTAAAGGAGAACCATAACGGTACCTAATCAGTGAAAAAATGATATAGTTCTTACCTCTTGACTATTTCTTTTCGGGATCTTGTCATTTTTGTGAACACTTGTACTTAAATGCTTGGGTATGTCAGCGCGGGCCTAACACAAAAAAAGTTTAATAGGTAGATGTCAAGAGTTTTTGTAACTACCCCAACATTTTTGAAAATGGAAACCTAAAGAGTGGAGGGGGAATTATGTAAAGAGATAAATATATAACGACATTTAAAGTAGTAAAAGAGGACTATCCACGAACAAGAGCAAGTGACTAAGCATCTTCCAGCATTGACCCATAGTATTTTTAAAAGCGAAGCTTTTCTATAATTAGGGTCGGTCCGTCCGTCCGTCCGTAACGGATAGCTTTTTTTTTTGTTAATTTAGGCATGTTAGAATTGTCCTATCGATTTCAAATTTTGCATGGTGATTCCTTTAATAGTTAAGTACGATTTAGAAAGCGTAGCAACTCTATAATCATCACCAAAATGTCCGTACGTCCATTTTAAACATGTTGATTTTTTTT
>LS048443.1:0-16723 GCA_900241095.1 Acartia tonsa | reverse complement strand
GCAAAATTTCCGATGGAAATTCGAATTCTAAAAGCCATTTGGGCACTGTTTACGCGATGGGTGCATTACCCCCCCCCCCCCGTTTTGTCGTAAAAGGGGGGATGGGAGGGGGGGGGGCTTAATTTCACTTATTGTAATCAAACCTAAAACACAAAGGAACTCGTTAAAAAAAGTTACAGTCCTGAGATTTGGCGGCACGGCAGATGCTTTAATGGGATACAATGTTGAACTTTGAAGTAACGACGACGGCTACAAAAAGTGACACATCCATCCCCTCCCCTAAAAAATACAAAACCTGAAATGTTTTTCATGAGTTGAACCAAATGTTGTGACTCGTTGAATGCTTTATCCTGAAAACAAAGGTACAATGTGAATATAATGAAAAGTAGTATGAATATTCAACGAAGTGCATTTAACGAGTTAGGGTACTCAGAGCTAGGGATCTAATGACGTTTATTTTACACTCACAATTTAATAAAAATCCCAAAACGAATAAGACTTTGGGGACTAGTGTAATAAACAGCTCAATGTTCCCTCCCTTGTGATCCTATTAATATCTAACCTGTTCTATCTTTTTGTATTGAAGCTCCTTTTCAAAATAATCTAATTGTTTGTGGGGAATGTGCGCTACCGTTCGGTTACGTTTCTGCTTCTCACGACTTTTCTGTGCGAAAAACATTCCTATGTCTCTACCGCGCAACCCTGGCGGAATCCCACCTCTCCCTCCTCCCCTCCGGGGTCGACCCCCTCCACCTTTATCTTCATGCTTGTGGTAACTGCTGCGATTGTTGTCAAAGGAATCATCCGCCTGAGTAGAAATATTATAAAAATAGCAATACGACGTTTACAAAACAAAAATCACAAAAATTTACTTAAATAGTTTTTAACTTCATAGGTAGTAAATCAAACAAAAAAAAGACACTTATTAGGGATTACGCATTTGCACGGTCCTAGTTGACTTTGTGATCACTTAGGTACTTTTGTTTTACAATTGATAATTACTATTTTTTATTATTTTTATTAACCATGCTAGCTAAAGCTAACAAATGTTATGTCATTATTAAAGGTATTAAAATGCTGTATTTGTGATTACCACTGATATTAACAACTTTTACAAAAACGCATTTTCTTTACACTAAAAAAAATCCTCTAATTTAATAATACTATGCGTAGTATATAATGATGTTAGTTACCTGTTCGTTGAATCTTTTCTTGCCACCTCTATGATAACCACGTCCACCTCTGAAAATGAAAATGAAGGGTAAAATTATCGTCAATTTCGCTTGCTAGTATAAGTATGGACCTCATTTATTGGTCAATTCGTACATCCAATAGAAGGGAGGGGCCGGGGGAAAATGGGTGGATGGGGTGTATCGTTAGTTTAGCCAGCTACAAATTTCTTTTTATTAGAGCACAAGATAATCTGGTTTAAGATCCAAGTAATAATAAATTCATTTTTATTTGACCCTATTTATCACGTGCTATCGAACTATCTTTTAAAGTGTTTCAAATGATGTTATTAGAATTAATTGTAACATATATCACATGAGAAAATCACAATTTCCAGTATGGCTTCGAAACCGATTAATATACGCTTTACTATAACCAGTTCTCAGCCATACTGTAAAATCATGTATAGCATCGTATTACAGACAATTATCCACTAATATTAAAATCATAAAATTAACACCATTTTTGTTAGCCCGGGCCTTTGGGCCAACTAAACTGGTTTTAATCTTATAATTTTTAATTTTACTATTCGCGGAGAGCGGTCTATAATACTGATAAATAATGCCTACCTAGTACAGAGGTATTTTGTCCAACTAAGAGTGACATTTTGGTGAAAACAAAACATTTCAATTCTGATTAAACTCTACAAACATGAAATTTTGTACTCCTTAATCGTGGCCAAAATATAAAACTTTTTTTGAATTGATGAAAGGTAAAACTATTCTTTGTTTCCAAAAAGATTTAATGTAGCTAAAGCATATCTCAGGGGTGCATATTCTGCAAATTTGACCCGGCTGAGGAGGGAAGGGGGTGGGGGGAAAAAAATTTGTGGTTGGGGGGGGGGAAAAATGTAAAAATTAAGAGGACTGAAAGCATTTTTTTCTATTTTTCTCCCCTCTTTGGTGAAGAAAACTAAAAAATATGTGGAAGGGGGCATAATATGAATAAAATAAAGAGTTCTGAATTCCATTTTATCCCCTTCCTTGCTGGAAAAAACTAGGAGGGGAATTTTTTTTTAAAATTTGCAGCAGGGGAAAAAAATTTAAATGAATCTTGTGCAGAATATACACCCCTGTTAAATCTATATTATGAGACATAAACTGCATGCATTTCAGTGAAAATAACTTACTAACCAAAACCTTCTTCAAGCTCAAAAATAATGAGATGAAATTAATGTGCAGCACATGGGAAATTAAACACCACGAAAGAAAGGCAAAGACTATTGAGTAGCTGCGATTCTTTTAGGAGTTTACTTAGATATTTATACCTTTTATACCCTCCTCTATTTTGACGATAGTGTCCACTTGATCTCCCAAAATTTCCAGAATCTGACATACTATAACTTATCTGAAAGGTTAAAAATGAAAAAAAAATGCAATCATTTTCTATATCTTTATTCATGAATAACAAAATGGTAAATAAAAACAAATAATGATGGAACAAGAATGATTTTCTGCATAAATTGCATTAGGTTTATTTCACTGTATTTAAGTTATAGGTAGGACATATTATTTGATTTCTTTACATAAAAGGTAATTACATATATCAAATTTATATATATAATATTATATTATTTAACATTAAGCTTTGCTCTTTATAAAAAAGATTTAAAATAAATTACAAAACTTAAAATATGAAAAATATAACAAACATTTTCAATCTTATTACCTACCTATCCAAGTCTTCATCAACTAAAATGTTGATAAAATAATAATTTCAAATATAAATTGAAGAAATATTTTTCACTAAGTAAATAAATAATATAAAAGCATTCAAAGGAAGTGCAACGCAACTACTTCTTACCCCCTCCCCAGCCCCAGATCCATCCGCCAAGACCTCCCTTGGCGGCCCCCTCCTTTTCTTCCACCTTCAGCTTGGAGTCCAGGCTGGGCAGCTCCAGGTGATTGACGGCCAGGTCAAAGAAGAGAGGCTTGCACGGGATTGGTTGGAACTCTGGAGGAAAGTGGACAAGGTTCGCTTTGCCCTTCGCCAAGTCAGGATCCTAAATTAAAGTATGAAATAGAGTATTGTGCCGAGTTTTAATCAGATCTTTGAATATCAGCCAATGCAATAGCGACGTAAAAATTACGACACTGAGTTACTTAAAAAGAACAGAAAGCAACTTGCTATATACGAAAAGGATCCCCACCACTTGGGCCATGTAGTTGTCTAGGTTATACATTACATCAATATTTATACCCTCCCCAAATCGCCCCTAGCTTGCAAAATTCCGTAAACGCAACTTTTGCGCTAATGATAAAGCTAATAAAAAAAAAATTTAAAGCAAAAAATACACAGATTAATATTAAAAAGTGTCAGCTTATCTGCCCAGCTATTATAACCTCGCAATATTGAACCGGTCTATCAACCTAGCTATTATTACCTCGCAATTTTGAACCAGTCTATCAACCTAGCTATTATTACCTCGCAATTTTGAACCAGTCTATCAACCTAGCTATTATTACCTCGCAATATTGATCCAGTCTATCAACCAGAGCAGTTTTGTTTTCTATCTTCATCTCGGACATCTTAAAACAAAACCATTATTTGCCTTGAATATTTAATTAATTTGAAGATTTCACCTACTTTGTTTTTATTACTAAGTCATGTTTCAAATCTAAAGTAGTAAGTCAATATTGTGTGCAGCAAATATAGTTGATTTTTCAGTGTGGCTGAGAACAGAATCTAATTCTTAGGATATTAATCGGTTATAACGCCATACAAGAATAATAATACCTTATCAGTAACTTGTTCCGTTTCTAATATTGAGTTAGCGTGGGCAACAAATTGATTTTCTTCAACAAGCTTAACAAGTTCCTTCAACTCTGCCTTCATAGTTGCATCAAGGCTTGGATCACTCTTCGCCTGAAATGAATAATTGTCGTCAACTTAGGTTGATAACATGAAACTCTTTTATTAGTCAGTTCGTTTATCTAGTAGGAGGGGAGTAAATGGGTTAACGTTATTTTAGTCCGCTGCTAGTTTTACTTTATTATAGAACTTGAAAATCTGGTGTAACATCCAAGTATTATTATATCTATTTTAAGTTTCACTGTAAAGGTCAAAGGGTCAAAGCAAGATCTTAAATCAATCTTTTAAGAGTTCTTAGGACAAGTGTAAAAAAAATAAGTTTAGATTTAATTTAGAAACATCCAATAGGCACGACAATGATTGAAAATACGTTAACAGAAAGTGGAAAAAGAATAAGGTTACAAAAAGACTCAATAGGGGAAAGTTATAATAAACTTTGTTAAAATAAGGTTTCATTAAGACAGATACATTTACATGGGGGTGACTTGTAGAGTAGATTCACTACTAAAATGCCATATTCAATACGAACGTGCCATATTTTTTTTTATAGATTTCTGCATTTGTAATTCTTTTATACATATATATCTTTAAAACTTACATTGTTGATGTACTCATTTGCTCTGTGGAAAATTGCCATAGCCTCAGCCCATTTCTGTGCAAAAATAAATGCCTTCGCCATGTAGAAGGATTTGAAGGCACGGTAGAAATTAATCTTGAGCTGATTTGACTGCTTCAACTCATCATCATCCTCCAACCCCGCAAGGCTGGACACCTCGCTGATGCCCAGGATGATGTTCTCGTACATTCTCACCACGTCCTGGGGCTTTATAATCTTCTTTCCCTCCTCCTGCTGTTCTAAGCCCTCAATCTTTCTTTTCATTGTCTCCAGCAGGACGAGATTTCTGCTGACTGTAATATTATGTCTGATGTAGAGAAGATACGTGTGTAGGAAGTGTTGTGAGCCGACCTTGCCAGTTGATTGTTGTTGGCGGGTTCTGAATTCTGGGTCCTCCATTAGATCCTCCTTTAACACACTGACAGCATCCTTGCTCTGCAACAGCAAATTCTCATAAACACTCAGCTTGGCAGCATCATCCTTGACACGCGCAAGCTCCTCCCCACTCTCCTGATATGATAACAGGAACAGTCGGACTTTCTCCTGTTTAACCGCCATCTTGCGTCCTTTCCATTCTACATCTTGCAGCGTAGCTGCTTGTTGTTCGCGAGTTTGTGATATCAAAGAGTCCAGCTCAAATGCAGCTCCTTCGCCTCTCAGAGACATGAGATCACCCTTAGCACTGGCGTCTCCAATATTATAAGCACAATATCTTAGACTAGGAGTAATCTCGTCCATTTTCTGCCTGAAAAGATTTCCCTCCTCCTCGCCCACTGTCTGACTCAGAGACTCGTAGATCGTCTTGGCTTGTAACAACATGGCTTGCGCATCACTCCATTTACCCGTCTCAAAGAAAAGCGTGCCTGTGAGCCAACACTTGTACGCCTTGGTCTCCAGCTTGGTCCTGGCATCGACTCTGTCCGAGGCTGAACACAAATTATCCAGCATCTCGGCATAGTTACGGGCCTTGCGCAATCGATTTATCATATGGAACTTCTTACGTGGGTAGGCATTTGTTTCAAACTTTAACTGCATATAGTAAGCCCAGGCTCTTTCTGTTGTGACAAGGGGTATTTGTAGATGTTTTTCATCTTTCAGAATATCACCAGTGACATCTTTCTTTTGAAACTTTTTCTTGACACCCTGCACAAGCCCAAGAGCCTTCCTAAGCCTACGGACGCGTCTGGAGCAATAGGCACGGTAGCGCTGGTAGTCAGCGTGACGAAGTCCGTGCTTCTGCTGGGCTTCTCTTATGACGGCAAGAACTTTCAGGTTCAGGATTTTGATTTGTTCTGGTTCCTGCTCCTCCTGTTCTGGTGGTGGCTCATCGCCTACAACTTCTTCTACTACGTCCTCAACCATTTTATTCTGAAATTATTTGAACAGAGGTAGGTAATAACCCAAGTATATGACAATAAATTACTAAGAATTCCTAGAACAAGGTACAATATTATGGGCGAATCCAAATCCAAAAATTAAAGTATGTCATTTCAATGCATCCCTCCTGTATTTAAACAATTTCACAACACATTATTGTTTTGCTTATTAAGTTCTGACACTCTACAAAAGTTATTGTTCGTTTGTCCTTCCTTGTGATTCTTGTTTCTGACATTCTTAGAATCTAATATATTAATGTATGCCCATTTTAACTCTGCTGTCCTATCAGGGAACCTTCGTTTTTGTATATCAATCTAATGGAAAGAGAGTCAGAGAGGAGATTTTACCTAGTAGATAGAGGGACCAAAATTAAAAGACCCATGAAAAAAACGTTTTAAAAAAACTAATAATCATCCCAGAAAGCTAAAGGTTTTCACCAAAAACTTTAAAAGGGTAAAAAAGACACTTTTAACAAATTTGAAATAAAAATGAGTAAAAACTTAGGAATATAAACAAAATAATAAGATAATTAAACATTATCTAAATGTTTAAAATGATTTGTTTTGAGAAATATCAAAGTTTATTTCGTCCCATTTAATTTAAGTGGCTATAGCTAGAACGGTTTTTTTGATCTTAATAATTTTGAAAATTACTATAAATCTTATTTATATATATATTTACTATACGTCTGTTTTTAAAAGAAGTTAAAATATATAAATAATATGTTAAAATATATATCTAGATAAAAGATAATTTCATGTTCAATGGTAGATATTTGTGAATTAATCACTAATACAATCATTATACATGTAAAAAGCTATAATTTACGAGATTTTAATTAATATTTAATTGTTTACATATGTTTTTAGTCCATTTCAATCATTCTCGACAAGATTAAAGGTACAAATTATAGTTATAGAGTGGCTTCGCTACTAACAAAACATTTAAAATCAATAAAACAATTATTTTAAAAATTATTTTTGTATTAAATTTTGTCTGCTTGTTGTGTTGTAAGAATTAAAAAGTTGCACACGTCGGATTCTGCTGCTAGAACCAGTTTTTATTCTATCCGCGGCTTAGAACTGGTTATCCTATACTTTTGAACGGATTCCCTTCATCAAAATTAAAGATGTGCGGTTAGGAAGATTTTTGAGCGGCTATCCGCAGTTTTACTAGCGGTTACCGCTGTTTAGCCGCACGGCTTTGATATATCCTAGCGGATATGACTATAGTCTGTAGGCAACTTTTTTCCAGCCAATAGCAGCAAAGATAACTAAACTTTCCCAGCAGAAATTGTGTATCGCATTAATGACGAGCTTGTGTCAATACCTTTGCTTTTTAATTAAATTATGAATAATCTAATTAAATGGAATCGGTATTCAAAGAATAACAAAACACTTTTCCACGATTTATAAGTATTTTATCTATTTAAAATTAAATTTTAGTCTTTTATATTTTTTCTTATTAGTTTATTTTTCTGCTGGGTAAACTTGTCTGCTACTGAAGGGATGGGCTGAAAAAAGCCGATACGGTACAAAAATATTAATTTTAAAGAAAAGTATTTATGTTTTCATTTATTATAAACTTAGGTAATATTTAAAAATTATCATTCACTATTTATATTAATTATTTTATTATGAATCTATGATAATAAATGCTTAGAAACAAGAAACAATTTAAGTTATTTTAAGTATGGCCGGGTACAGGCCAATAAACACCCAAGACGCGCCGGTACATTAATAGTCTCCCCCTTTCCCACTTTTAACCAACCCTAAATCTTAAAAGGGGAAAAAGACTTTTTTTCCCTTTTTTAGATCTCACACTATTCCTTAAACTAATCGAGACATTTTTAGAAAAATGGACACAGGATATTCGTGGACAGGGGAAAATTTGTCGACAGTTTAGCTTATTAATATGAACCTTTTATTGGTAAGTTCATTCATACAGTAGGAGGGAAGGGAGTAAAACGAGAGGGGCAATGGGTAGTATCGTTATTTTAGCCAGTTGCGAGTATTACTTTATCATAGTATATGAAAAACTGGTGCAACATCCTAGTAATAATAAAGTGATTACTAAAAAAGTATCTTTTGTTTGTTATGATCAAAATATCTTGATTTTATTAGTGGACAGCGTGCTCTGTAAGCAGCTGAGTGAACAACACACCCACACACGCACACACACAAACAAAAATAACACACACACACATAAATTGGAAAAGATGTGTTGAGTTTAGAGTTGCTGCTACCATAATTTATTGAAGAATATTGGTCGCTACACCCAAGTTATACATCCTTGCTTACAACCAAAAATACAAAAAAAAGTGAGAAATTGTTTTATTTATAAACTTTATCCAAAAACATTACTACTTTGTGTTTATTTTGTTATGATTATGATAATATTCGATGGATCCTTGGTGTAATGATAGTCAAGTTGTTGAAGAGTGTAGTGGAATAGCTCACCCCACAACTAATAATACAAACTTCTTTCAAGATAATTTTAAGGTTAGTATAATAGTTTTTTTTACATTTTTTGTGGTCTTTGCTATCAATTAATAAACCTATGTTTTTAGTATTAAGAGAATTAATATATTTAATTAACAAATAAAAGATAGGTATATGTAGAAAATGATATATTATTTACTTTTTTTCTGTACTTACTATCAAACCTTGTTAAGATTAAAGTGGCACAAAACCTGCCTTTTTCATGTTTTTTCAACTATAAGATTAAGAAGTACATATATTTAATTAGGTAGATTTTTTTAAATATCAGATTTTTAAATGAAAATTATATTTATTTAAGCAAATATTTGCGTTTTTAAACGTACTTATTTTATTGTTTTTGTTTTTATTTTAGAAGAATAACTACTTAATTGTCTAATTTGTAACTTGTAAGATTTAAAGATATTATTTTCCACAAATTTTATAAATAAAATCACTAAACCTCTTAAAATTTGGGTGTGTTTTTTTTACATTTTCCAGTTTATATGATTGTACAACCATGAATGATTCATGGTAAAAATATTTTAATTTTTTATGATTTTCTTATTTATGGCATTTTAAAATTTAACTTTCAATGTAAGATTTTTCAAAACAAGTTTCATTTTGTCGTTGGGTTTGAAATCTTGTTTGACATGTAATATGAATAGTACGTAATATTTGATAATTATCTTTAAAATAATAGAGATAATCTAGAGACACGCACTCTAAATCAGCCAATAATAAAACAATATGGAGGAACAATTCGGCTATATTATTGGTCAAAAAGTGTACATATTTTAGTGAGAAAGTGCGTTTTTTTATTTCATTTGCATATTGAGTTAGCTGTAAATAGTTGCATTACTTAGGATAAAGTTTTGCTTGTTTGAATTAAATTATATCGTGTAAAAATTTCTCCGCTTATGTAATATGAAGCATATCCTATTATATAAAGTACTAAGCTTTTTTGTTTGTAGCGAAGAATCGATATGGTTCTCCTTTAGAGGGAAGCTTCTTATAGGCCCTGAGTTGGTTTTAGGCTATTTATTTTTTATGAATAAGTCTGGGTATGGTTTTATGCTATTTTTCTGCCCTTCCATATCCCTTTGTATTTAAACCCCTAGATGCTAGGGGAGCAGCCGCTAGTGTATTATAAGGCAGTTATATATTGTTGAATTTCTTAGGATAGGCTAGCTTTTAAGTAAATAAACCCTCAAAAAAATTGGTCACTAGTATTATTAGAAAGAATCGTGTATAACCAATATAAATTTAGGGAATATTCTGCTAGAATTTTCTTTTTAAGTTTTACGAATTTTGGGGTCAGATGAACCATCTAGATATGTTATATCTATTTATCTTGAAAATAAATACATATGTATATAATTTATAAGGCGCAGTTCTTCCAAGAAGGTGTGTTTAATTGTTATTACATGTTAGTTGGATAGTTTTACATAATTTTACAAGTGAAAAAATATTTTTTATGTTGCATATTTATTACAAATGCTTCCTGTTTTTCATTCGTAAAAGTTAGTTGGAAATATAATATTTTGAAAACTTGCAACTTAGCCATTTGCATCTAGGTGCTATGTATTCGAAGGGGCAAATACGGGTTAAAATAATAGCTTGAAAACAATACTTAAACCTGAAAATAGAATAGCCTAAAGACATCACAGGAACTATGTTAAGCTTACCTAAAATAGAGAACCCAATCGGTTCACTAGTCATTGAGATCTTAAAATTCAGAAAAATCTTACTAGTACTACTTTTATGTGATAGGATAACAACTATTAGGCAATTTTTTAAAATCTTTTTAAGTCACTTATTTTCGATATATTGTGCGTTTTCAAGGTTTATCAGATAAAAAAGTATAATTTTAAAAAATTTGTATTTCATTTCCTACATAATATTTTATTAATCAGTTTAGTAAACGTCTGAATATCAAGTTTGTTTATTCTAAATGAAATTTTAGTAGCGAAGCTTCTCTATAATTCACTTTGTCTGACCGCCAGTAAGTCCGTAACGCTATGAGTCAAATTAATTTCTCTTCTGCTATTAAAAATAGACGGCTGATTTTTTAGTAAGAATTCTCATGACATATGTGTATCTAATCTACACATTTTTTTTCCGTCGGTCAGTCTGTCTGCTTCAAAAGATTTAAACGTTATTTTTTAAGGTTTAGTGATTTTATTGAAGTTGTATATTCTCTATCTTTTTTTCCACTGTTATGAGAACTGAACATCTAATCTGTAACTACCTCTGTCTGTTTGTCAATTCCGAGATTTTTTTGCTCCGCAACTAATTGATGTTGTCATCCTTGTTGAAATTGATTTTATAAAAGAATATGTTCATTTAACTTAATTGTATAATTTCTTGAATTACATTATGATATTTAAATGAAACAGCATGTCTAGAAATAAATGTGTCTCTCCTTAGCATAGTAATAGATTCCAGTTGTTAATTGTCTTTCCAAGAGTTTACATTTGATTCCAAATGTTTTCTTGTAAACAAGGGCATGCATAGTAATCAGAAAAAGTTGGATACGACTGTTAAGTTTTAATTGCACCTCAGGATTATAGTATATGAGTGGAAGAAGGTGCAAAAAACACCAATATCATCATACTCAAAATGAATAGTCAAACTATTAATAAACATTGATAAATAACACCTTTTATTATGTTAATGTTTAACATTTTTTTCCATATTTGTTTACAATCCTTCGTTTTAAAGGTTTTTTATTGAAGAATGCAATGGTAATCCCAAGTTGTAACCAACAATTGAATTAATTTGAAAAAATATTATTTTATTTCACGTGATTTTTCGCATTCCTTTTTTGGGGGGAATGCTTCGTAATAATGACGGCCTTTTAATCTGCCCCCCAAATATTATTTTAGATCTATTTTGCTTGTTTGATATACCTTATTCATGGGTAATCACACCTCCCCCCAATTTCACAATTTTCTTGTTAGCATGTGATGAAAATTATTATCAACAAATGTGTTTAAATTATTTAAAATAATATTAAATAGTTTTAAACTAGTTCAATACTAAGTTTAGTTGTGGCCAGCATATCGGGACTCCTTATATATTCGAAAGGAAGAATTACTTTTTACAATAGGATAATTAAGATTTTCAAGGAACTTTTAAAAAGTTTTAATATCAATTATTTTTCAGAATGAAAGGTACGAGCCCCTTCAAGATTCAGCAGAGTATATAGATAGTCTGGAAACTAAACTGCGTAAAATCTCCAGTGGTAACAATAAGAACAAGGACAAGGCTCAGCATAGAGAGCAGGTGCTAGCTAATCTCCTGAGATCTGACAGCAAGCAAGTGCTGGGCATATTATCAGACTCAGACATAGCTCTGGACAGAGAGATTGACCGGAATCAGATCATCAGCCGGATTATTCCCAAGCAGCCGTTGACAGCCGGTGAAACTGTTAGGCTGATTCAGTCGGATGTTCTAGATCAAAACTTTGCCAAGAATCTTGAGGAATCTGCCAAAGATGAAGAGAAGCTGAAAGAATTAGATAATTGATACATAAAAAAAAACGTTTTGTGATTTACCTAAAATTTAAAACTTTAAAATTTGTGTAACTGAAGTGTGATATACTTGTCAGGCAAAATGAATGATATTATTGGTGTGCGCTCATTTGTCTTGATAACTGGTGCTAGTCGGGGGTTTGGCCGTGCCTTGGCCCTGGAGATGGGCAAGGTGGTCGGGGCTGGCTCCACCTTGCTTCTCATGGCCAGGAACATGGCAGATCTGGAAACCACGAAAGCAATTGTCAGGGACGCCCGTCCAGGCCTCGCCGTAGAGCTGGTTTCCATCGACCTGGAGACGGCCAACCGGGAGACCTTTGAGAACGCCGTGAGGTCCAACTACGGGAGTGGAGACCACTCAGTGGCTGTGGTCATACACAATGCTGGAACTCTGGGCCAGGACGGAAGGAAAATCACGGTAAGATAACTTGAAAACATTGATAGGGGACTTTTGGGTCTTACAAATGATGAAAAAGTATTTTTAAAAATCGTCGATGCTTGAAAGAATAAAATTGTAATTTTTTTCTTCAAAAAGTTATTTTTTGTAACATGCAGTTTTAATTTAATACAATAAAACTTACATAAGTATGTTTTAAACTTTTTTTTACGTGAGTGGTACTTTTGACACGCCCCCCAGAAAAAAGTTTAATGGCTTCCCTACATAAAGATTCCCTGAGAACTCATCGGTTCAGTCGTCAGCGAGATCTCAACCGACAGACAAAAAACTTACTTCTCATACTAAGAGATGCTTCAAAACAATTAATGCTAGGGTTTATTAAACATACAAGTCAAGCAAAGTATAATATCAAAATATCTTGAAATTGCTATAATTTTATTGAATTTTTAATGTTATTTAGCAGTTATTTTCTAGTATTTCTTTTGCATTGGTAGGTATAAAAATCTGCAACAATTAATCACGAAGAATAATTTCTACTTTGCATTTATGGCAATTGTGAATTTTTTAAAGTTTGCAATTTTCCATTTTTTAATTATGCAACCAAATTGCAATTTCAAATGATTTATTATCGCACGGCCACTGAAACCTTTCTTAAACCGGTTTATAACTCAATATAGAATTTATCTCTGGCTTAAGATTTCAATGACTACTGAACCTATTGAGTTCCCCATTTTTGAAAGCTTCAATTAGGTCCCGGGCTATTTTATTTTAATATTAACATATTGGTAAGGTTTCAGGCTATTTATTGCCCTCTGAATGCAGAGCCCTAAATGCTAGAGCGCCGCCGCTAGTATGAACATAAATTAGACGGAAACAAACCAATAATATCAATTGCTTTGACTTTTTTTCCTACAGAAAAGCAAAAAAAAGAACAAGTGTTGATTAGACATTGGATAAATCTGGGAGGGAGGGGGGGGGGAGATGACATTGGGCTGTTTATGACACTAGTCCTGAAAGTATTATAATAACGTTTTCTTATTCGTTGGCTCAACAACTTTGGGGACTTAAATTAAATATTGATTGATTTGTTCTTTAAGGATAGTATCCAAAGTTTTCAACCACTAATCGTAATCTACAGAATGGGTAATTTTGTGTATAATCATTGGGCATGTACATCAATTTGTCGGCCATTGTCTTATTCCTTAGGATTCCTGGGATTAATAGATATTATTCTTTGTAGGATTTGACAGATATAGATGAGATGTCCAGATACTACCGTCTCAACTTGTTCCACGTCATCTGCTTGAACTCTGTGTTCAAGTCCTGTTTCCCGGCGACGAGGACGGTGTACATCAACATCTCCAGCATCCTGGCCCTGCAGCCTATGGTCACATGGGGCCATTATTGTGGTGGCAAGTCAGCCAGGTATTTATTGTATTGAAGTAAAAGAATAGAAGGGATACGAGCTATATGTAACTACCTACGGGTTGGGGACACTATGAATACTTTTAATTGGGTCTTTTAAATCAGCTTATAGCGTCGGAAATGTAAACACAGCCCAGTCGCTTTAAAAGAATAGAAAGCAATTTGCTATCAGACGTTATTATGCCAGGGGGAAAATTGTAATCAATTTGGGTTATCCTATCTCCTCCCCTCCTACTGACTAAACAAATTACCATTAAATGAGGTTCATATTTGCAAGTTAAATAGGAACCACCATCTTAAAATCAAGTTGATAAGATTCAAGTCATAGATGTAAAATTGTCTCAAAATAACAAAATATGGAATGCTTACCACATTGTTATAGGAATTACATGCAAGATTTTAAATCTATAGGGTATAATTAATGTCTAAAATTAATATTAGAATGAGCGAACGTATAAACAACATTACTTACGCTTATAAAAGCTTCTCTTTTACAAATATGCAGGGATCTAAAGGGATAAGACGATCGCTGATCAATTGATGTACATCTCCATTGATGATACACAAAGTTACCACTTTTGAAGATTACATTTAGTGGTTTAAACGTTTGAACACTTAACTTAATGATCCAGCTAATCAAAATACTATAAAAGTCCTCAAAATTGTTAAGCCAACGAATAAAGAAAAGCGTTATTATAAAGCTTTGGGAACTAGAGTAATGAACAGCTAAATGTCCCCTCCCTCCCTTCCTCCATGCAAATATGTGTAATGTATTTATTCTACTCACACCTGGAGCAAAGATAAGATTAAAAGTTTTGATAAGCTACACAGTTTCCTTAAGTACCAAATCTTTTTTTGCACTTTTTTACTTTTTATACTGTATTGATATTGATAGCATTGTTTGGTGTATGTCCCATGGGGAGGCACTAGGCAAACTTTTATCATAAGCGAATCTTTTCGGTAATTGTGGAATAATTGCATCATTTTTAGATATTAAATTATTTTCTAATAGTTTATATTTTCAACTAGCGGCTACGCCAATAGCATCTAGGGATTCTGTATTAGAAATAATAGGAGGGGCAGAAAATGGCATAAAACCATCCTAAGATTATGTAAATGTCGTCATTCTTAATTTTTGAAAGTGAAAGTTTTCTATAATAAGGGTCAGTTCTTTCGTAACGGATAGCTCTTTTCGTTAATTTAGACATGTTATAATTGTCCTATCGATTTCAAACTTGACATGGTGATTCCTTTAGTAGTTAGGTACGATTTAGAAAGCGTAGCAACTCTAGAATCGTTACCAGAAAGTCCGTACGACCATTTAAAACCTGCCGATTTTCACCTTTTTTTATAACAACTTTTTGTGTAACATAATTATCCCATTCATCTGATTTTTGTATAAATAATTCCTAGGATAACAAGGTTAAAAATAAAAGTATGTTCTGCTTATTAAGTTCTGGTACACTACAAGAGTTTTTGTTTGCTTGTCCTTCCTTCTGATGTTAGAGCTCCGCCTTTATGGACGTTATCATCCTTGATTTTTTTTATTTATTTATTTCCTGATAAGTCTGATTGTATCGGCTGAGTCTGTTATGGTTTATCAATTATTACGAGGCTGGGTAATTAGAATGGATTTATTATTACATGGATCTTACATCAGATTATCAAGTATTCTAATAAAGTGAAACTAGTAGCTGGATTGAATAACTATTCCCCTCAGCCTCCTCCTTTACCCCATCTTTCTCCTACTGGAGGAACAAATTGACCAATAAATGGTGTCCATGTTAGCTCCCCTGACTTAATATCCACGTATATTATATATCCATTGTAATTAGTTTCTCACATTTTTAGTTCCAGCAAAACTTTTTTGGAGCAAACCATTTCTTCAATGAGGGTTAGGAGTACTTAGAAACAAAAAGTTTAATAATACTAGAATTTTTAGCATCTTGGAATAAGACCATTAGTTGAAAAGTAGCTCCAATTAAAAAGCAATTGTATATTTAGCACCCTAATATACAAGTAACAGGATGTGGTCTGTGTAACGAAGGATCTCCTTAACCCCTGAGCCGATATGGTTCTTCTCTCAAGTGGGAGGGTACCCTCACCCTTCCAAGAGAAATCGCCCATAGAAAAAATCAGCCCCCTCAAAAAAATCCTTTTTTAAAATTGAAAATGGTGTATTTCCACTCCCCTACCCTTTCCCAATGTGATCCTAGAGGCCTTTAGGAGAGTAGCTGCTAATTTATTATTAAGAAAACTATATACCTATTTATTCATAATCAGAAATTTCAAACACAGTTTTTTACGTATTCTTAAAAAGAAATTGCATAGCTGCAGACATTTTTTCTTTGTTTTTTTTTATTGTTTCTGTACAATAAGCAAACTGTACAATACAAAAAAAACAGGTAACTATATATATTTTAACAAAGAAAGTAAATTAGTATTTTTACAGCCATGATTAATAAAAATCTGCGCTTTTAACAAACTATATTGCTCATAATATTATTTTTAAAACGTTTGAATTATGTATGTAAATTTTCTAGACAATAAGAGCATAATTATTTGTATTTGAAATATCATATGACTTTAGTTTAAGAGCCACATGCAAATCAGACTTCATATTTATAAAAATCAAGTTTTTATTGTAGATTTTTTTTTCTTCAAAGTCTAAAATTTGGCATTTTCTTGTTAATGGATTTTGCATCGTTTTCAACTTCTACAATTAAGTGTGATTTTAGACAGAAACAAGGACGTCTAAGTATTTTGAGGTGGGTAAAATAAAGATGGGTTTTTAATGATTTAAAAGGGGGATAATTGATGTATTTTTAAAATTTAAGGGGGATAAGATAAGGGG